>JAIUZE010007188.1:0-13432 GCA_022085475.1 Heliosperma pusillum | reverse complement strand
ATATGTTAAATTTATTGTGATTATCGCATGACTTGGCATGGTTTGTTTGTCGAGTCTCAATCTTATCAAACTTATACCGCTAACGGTGAGATGCAAGCCCTAGTGAGCGTATTCGGTTGCCTAAGAGTGTCTTCCCAGAGTCTTTGTATAACATGATGGATTAGGATTTGTATTACATATGCTCTTATCATTATATATTGAATTGCCTATCTATCCTTATCGTATCTCACATGTATATATATATGTATGCATGCTCTACTTTTGTATTTCCTTCTATGTACGTTTAATGTGATATGGCTGGGAGAACCCGGAGTTACTCCCCACTGACTGTGGCGTTCATGTTTTTCATGGATGAACAGGTTGCTTGATTGGATGACTATTTGTTTGTGGTATTTTGGGTTCGGGTGTGAGCTAGCGGGCGTTGTTCCTGGATGAATCACCTCTAGACGTTATTTAGCTAGTTTGCTAATCACTTTGACATTGATAACATTTTGAGAGACTACGTCTCTTGTAGTATTTTATATTTGGTTTGTAATTATTGACATTCCTCGTATTTTCTACCTTGCATGTATAAAAGTTTTTTAAAATACCGTATTTCCGCAAATTAATTCACATGCTTGTATGTTTTATATTTCCGCATTCGCGAGGGTTGTCACAATAATATAAGGTTTCCACCTTGGCACGTGAGGTATCTATGGTAGGGTTCTCTTGCTTGTAGAAAGAGAAAATGTTGCTATGAAAGTAAGGGTGGTGCGCTTACTTGTCTCACCTTTGGATCCCTTTTACCTGAGTAAAAGTAGAGTTTTTAAAACCATTAAAAAGTTCTTTAATTTGTATTCGTAATTATGATCGGTGGCATCGTGGCATGGTTGTCCTCACGATGAGAACAATGATCGCATGTGGGGTCTTCATCAACCCAGGGGCGGTGGCTTGTAAGGAGGAGTTTTTCTCGTCATCACCGTTAATTTTAATGATGGTCTACATGGCCTAATCTAGGGCGTCAGCCTTGAAGGCACACTTTATTTATCTTGTCTCTTTAAAACCTGGTTAATCTATCAAGACACTACCAATTTGTCGTTACTCATGGATGGTCAATTGAGGTGATCCCAATGGCTAGTTGATAAGTCTAAATATATAGTAGCTTAACCATGCTTTTAGGTCAATAAATTGGTTTTGTAAGGGGTTTTATAAGAATAATCGACTCTATGTTAAATTTCCAGTCGATATCTTTAATAAGAAGGGTTTAGGCTTGTTCGAGAAAGAAGACAAGGAGCGATCCACATGTTGAGATAAAGCAATCATGCACAAGGATAATGTCAAAACGAAGGTTGAACACTAGAAGAATGAGCTATGGAAGGCACGATTCAGGACTAAAGCGCACAATGCACACCTTGCGCACCATCAGGTGCTTCAGCGCATAATGTGTACTGCGCATTCCAGGCACACCATGCACATATTTATTGTTCTGTTTTACTTGTACGTTGTCATCTCTTGCATCCAGGCCCATTACCTAATTGGAAACCTAGGCTATAAATAGATCTTTTGTATTAGGTTTTTTTATTATCTTTGGTTGACACCTTGAGAGTATCGACGCATCACTTGTATCTAAGTTTATTTGTCAAGGAACATTTATGCTATTTTACCATTGTTTTCTTAAATACAATTTTCAATCATATTAGGACAATAATAGTAAAGTTAATGGTATTATAAATTTGGTCCAGTCTTACTTGACATAAACACAGGTTGGTTTAAGGTCAGGTATGAGACAACGCGGTCGTGGCCCATAAGCCACCTTTATATAGGGTTAACTCCTTCACTTTAGACATAGGATGATAACATTATATTTTGAACTGATCTTCAATCAAAGACGAACCAAAAAATAAGAGAACTTCTCTACTAAGTAAGCAATCTTATTTAAACTAAATCAATTCAACTTATTATCTATAAGATTCTACTAAACTTGACATAGGATCCGAAAACTTGTAGGCAAGTTCAGCTGCTTTACTCTCTTTGACCTCTACAGATATCATTAAGTATACAAGTTACTGGTCAAAAAGGAGATAAAACATTCATTAGTTGTTGTTGTTACTACCCTCCACTAAATGTCTTTTAGTAAGATTCTTGCGCACCTTTAAGTTGTTTCATGTGCTCAATTGATGTTTATAGTTTTAAGGGGATCATGTCAACTGGGTCCAATTTGCATTGAGTAGAGGGGGATTTGCTTCAATCTTTACGTAGTTTGATACATATGTTATATGCATTAATGCATATCATACTTACTTACTTAGCCCTAAAGTGGATAGCTACTTAAAGGTTCTTTATCGTATAGCTTTTCGAGTCTTTATATGCAACTAAGTTCAATTCAATCATCTTTCAGGAATTGGTTTAGTGTCTTAGTGATAATAATATTAAGTTGAAGTCGATTTAAGCTCTAGTTTACTATCCACAAGTTCAAGGCCTAATAATCAACCAATTTTAATAATGGATTAAAGATTTTCAAGCAAAACTTGTAACTCTTTGTGGAGCAACTCGAACTCATCTATTTGCATACCCCTCAGAATTATTATTTACATTTAATTACCTCTTGTAAAGAATATAAAAAGTAAAGTTGGTACGCGAGGTATAAATTATTTTAATACAAGTATGATTAATCGGGACAAATAAATACGGAGTAATCAGTAGACCCACCACCCCAATGCGTAACACTTTATCTCCTACAAATTAATGTACTTAGCCATGTTAGGGTAAGATTATTGGTGAGTGTTGAGACAAGACTCACTCAAAACTTCCAATAATCTATCCAAGTGTTGACAAAGTTTTAAGTTGAGTCTTTAAAATCCAATACTCAACTTATTAACAAACTTGTGGATCCTTGTGAAAGAAAGATATCCAATTAAAGGATCTCATGTGCCATTTTTATTTCAGAAATTCTCATTGAAGACAGACACTATCCGTCATAACCTGAAAACGGATAATGCCTCTTTCACAATATACAGGTGGGGAGGGCAAATGGATCTCCCCACTCGCCCTCCCACTTGCATATTTTGAGAGGGGCACTATCCGTCTTTAGATTGTGACGGCTAGTGTCCGTCTTCAGAGAGACGAGCTGTTTTTATTTTGTTCTTTTTTTTTGTAACCCAACATTTTGTTTTAGTAAAGTGAAAAAGTAGAATCTGAAGTGGGTATGACTGATAATGTATTAAGTTTGAGGTGAGTCTAAACAATAAAAATATAAAGGTTAGTGAAAAACTGACGTGATAGAGTGTTAAGATTTTGGTAAGTCTTACCAATAATCATACCCTTAGTTCAATTTGATTGTGTACTAACCTCACAAACGAATAGTTTAAAGTGTAAAGTTTTTAGAGTACCTACGGCGATATGAATTTTACTCAGTTTATGCAAACGCTTATATTTTGTTACAATCTGAATGTTTTAACTTTTTTGAAGTAATTTCTCAAATCGTAGTTTATAATAAAGTAACTTTGAAAAGTAAATCACTATAAAAAAAATGTATCATCGTGTGATCAACAATGACTGAATAAGCATACTTGGGAGTACTATGTACAAAAACAATTAAGCCAAGCTACTTGCTCTTGTTCCACTAGGTGAGGAGACACTAAAGAGAAATCCAAACCTAATAAACATGAAATTGGCGTTCTAAACCATATCGTGTAATTCCTTTCATTCCCCTCAATTCTATATATTTGGATACTACATATAACATGAAGTTGTCATAAAACCATCTCAAACAAAAGTTTAATCTAATAGTTGAAATACCAAGATCGATTTTGTACTCTAACAGAAACAGTGTAACGAATCAAAGAAGAGGTCTAACCTATTACCCGTACCTATTATACTTATAAACATAAACAATTCTATCAAAATTTTCAGATGAGACAATTAGCTCATAGATATATATAGTCAAATACAGTATACCACTTCACTTTTTATACTAAATTTCCAAAGGAAACCTCAACTATGATTAAAATTTAAAGGGCATCAAGTCCAAATGATAGAAACTCATGTGGTGGATGCATATCTCACAAGATAAGACATTGATAGAATAAGGCAACTTTAATTATGACTATCAAATGTGATTTTAGCCCCACTAAAGCAAGAAACAAGTTTATTTTCAGTTCATTGTATGAAGGGCAACATTTATAATCATCATAAATTTCAATTGCATTATTATTATGGTCAAAATGGTTAGCAAAAACTAGGCAACTTTTACTCTCATCTTTGTATGCAGTAGAAAAGTAAATGGGTATTCGTTTTCCTTTTTGGGTGTTTTATTCCCTTACCTTTTCTTCACAAAGCCTTCACTTTTTTTTTTTTTTTTTTTTTTTTTTTTACAAAAGCCCAATTTTACTTTTCTTCTTTTTTTACAGTTAAAGCCCAATATTATTCCCTTCCCTTTTCTTCACAGAGCCTTCACTTTTCTTTTCTTTTTAACAAAAGCCCATTTTTACTTTTCTTTTATTTTTTACAGGTAAAGCCCAATTTTTACTTTTAAAAGATAGCATTATCTATTTTTTTCATGGCGGGCTTTGACCCGCATATCCATTGCATGCTGTCAAGCTTTACTCAAAAGTTAACAGGTTAATTATGCCCTACTATACGGCTATACCTAGTTATCGACTATCAAGAACAAAATTGCATGGTGAAAATCGTATTTGATAACTTGAAGTAGATGTACTAAAATCTTATAGTGAGATTAAATTTAGGTCAATGAAATTAAATAAAAGTTTTTTAGCCCCTCAAAAGTTGGTTAATATAAATTATAAAAGTACAAACAAGATTGATCAAATATCAGTAACATAAATAACATGATGCATTTACATAATATTGTAAAGTTCTCAATATCGTAAATGGTGAATTAATGGAACTCTTAAGCCAAATATTGTGAAAATTTTGATTCGGATCGTTCGATTCTACTGGCCTTGTATACCGTTAATAGCACAGTCAAAATGCGAGTGTAGATTATTGTCATGTTTGTTAAACAAGGTATTAGTAGATTGACTAATCAATTGATCAATTTATTAGTTTTATGAGTTTAATAAATGACATATTTAAAGGAAAATGAGATGGTGATACCAGGTGTTACACAAATTGGACGACACCAGTTGTTACACAAATTGAGCGACACCCAGAAAATTATTGTAATTTACATATGTATTTTGTTATCCCTCCATCAATTTCAAATTAATTAGTGTAAAAGGGTAGCATAGGAATTTAATATTAATTTATTAATTTAATATTAATGATATTAAAAAATTAAAAAAAAAAAGAAAGATTTTGACCAATATTTGTATGCCATATTAGCGGAAGTATGGAACAATTCATGTTGGGAAGAATATGAACGATAACATGCCAATATAATGTACATGATTACGTGAATGATGTAAAATTAGCGTATACAAATGATAGCACCCATGTAGAATGCAATGCCTATATACTTTGTATATATATGTTTTAGCTAATACGGAGTATTCAAATAAATTGTGTATTTACATCTATGAAATACTACTCTGTTAGCTTAGGATGAACAATTTGTCAATAAGAACTCAAAATAAGCACAATTTATTGGCAGTCATACCATAACAAGAATATAAAATATAATGCAATATGATCTTGTAAATGCCATACGAATAGCATATATATATTTGTCTTTTTTGGTTTTTTAATTGGTAAAGGTATGACATGAGGAAGATGCAGATTGTTTGTTATGATATGTATTGTTGTATAATATTAGATATAGTTTAGTTATTTTTAATTAATACCTTTATGTTATACGGAGTAATATGTAGAGAATGTGATAGAGATGTCTCTACTTCTCATTACAATGCGGGTATATATATACACAAATATGAATATCAGTTATGTCATGGGAAAATAAAAGGAATAGTCTAGATACATCGTACATTGAAAGACTATTTAAATGTATTCATAATATATGTGACTTATAGGCATCTACAATAAGTTTTCACAACACACCCTCTTAGATGTCCATTCCTGAAGAAGATGTTTTGACGAAAACCTTCCTAGAAACACCTCGTGGGAAAAACACTAGTGAATGAAAAAGTACACTGATCTCCAAACACGCATAGCAAGCTGCCTTGTTAAAGCCTTTCCATCAAAAACCCAGTGGGACAAAACATGGATAAGGAAAAAGATTATCGCAAGTACGTGTTACTCCCCCTGGTGATTATATAACTTGATATATCTTGAAATCCATACTCTGATGTAACTTCTCGATCATTGAAATGGAACCATCGTAGTTGATAAACTTGATATCTTTCGATCAATAGAAATCCTTGATAATTTCAATATATTATTTCTTCAAAACTCGCAATCTGGATATAGATATTCATGATGACTTTCGAGCCTTCATCTTAAATAGTATAGTCACACTTGTAATATAAATTCTTCTCAAATGATGACATAATATTATGTCTAAAATAATTGTCATTTTAACAATCATGATGATCATGACTATAGCGTATTAACGTGCCAAAATGTTACCTCATTAAAAACCTTACTAGGAAAAATCCATTGGGATAAAAACCTAGACGAAGGGAAAAAGAGTGTAGCTATCATTCCCAAATTCATTCTCTTCCGAAGAATCAATTCGTTTATTAACAAAATTTATTTGAAAAATAATTTATCTTTCTCGTCAAATCATCTTACTACATATTTAGAATAAAGTATATAATCACGTAAATTCTCATAGTTGCTCAAACTTCAGGTTCAGAGATTATTTACTTATTTCGCATAAGGTCTTCAAGAGCATTGATGTTCTATATCCGCAATCACCGCGTAGAGGTTCATAAATTTAATTATAAGTGTTTTAGAAACTCAATTGATCAACCACACTATCAATTTGATATATTTATAATACGCTCCTTCGAGGAGTTCTCATTTATGTGTATATAATATGTCCACTTATTCATTTAAACTTATAGGAATAAGATAAAAACCACGTGCATGTATATTATGTATATATACCTACGTTCTAAATTACTTGTTATATAATAATGCTATGATGTAATTAATATAAAGATAATATGCAAATGATTAATTTACTTTCTATACGCACAAATGATGACTCGATAATGCAAACTGTACAGTGTCCTTTTCAGTATTCATGTTCATGACATTAATGAACTTCAGGACTATGATCAACTTCAGGTTTTTGAGCTCATTTCTGATCATTAATTGTGTTGACAATTGTAATGGACTTTCATTTTCAGATACAAGATCCCCATTATATAGTCCATTAAATTTCGCGCGGAAAATGTGTCGGTTCCATAAATATATCAATATAGTTTCTTTGTTTCTTGGTATTAACAGTATTGTTCAATGATATCGGAATCCAAGTATATGCGGTACCATTACTTTTTCGTATAGCCATCTATTATCATTCAGATAACTTTGTCACTTCAGGGACATTCAAGTTTGATAACTCTTCATGAGTACCAACTGCACATGCTTGCCATTTTTCTCTTATTTTACTTATAAAATATGTGAACCGAGTATGAATTTCTCAATACACTTCATGCGTATGGTTATTATACAATTTGACAATAATCTTAATGTCCATAACATATACTCCCTATGACCAAGCTATGACTCACTAAGCCTCAGATTGGGTAAATATGTCTATAGTCAAATCATAGATTTCAATGTTTAAAACATTTCACAAAAAGATAAGGTAATCAAGCTCGAAAGTATTTATCGTAATACATCATCATAACCAAATGAATATATATAAATCATTATTCTTATTTTCTGAACCTCTATTTGATGTATTTCATATTTAATCATTGAACTTCAGGTTCAATTGAGGATCAATACTATTTGTATGTTTTTAGCGGCTTTTCCTTATCACTCTCCCCGTAAGGTGGTCAAAACTTCATTCAAGATAGATTTAAGGGATAATAAATATTCATATTCACCTTAGAACATATATAATATCATCTTTTACAACTTTTAATCAATGGTTCTCTTCATGAGAACATAACACGGGGAGTTCAATATTACGCAGTTGGTTTTCTATGTGCTGAAATAATATTTCCCAAAGAGATCGCTTCACCCATTTGAAAATAAATTGTGCTTCATAAGATTGCACACGTGAACTTCCAGCCACTGAAATTTATTTTTCTATGTAGACTTTTGTCCAAAGTATCAATAATGGATGACTTTATCAGTAAGATCTCTAAAAATAGTACTCAATCTCATTTTGTGTG
Source organism: Heliosperma pusillum (assembly GCA_022085475.1). Taxonomy (NCBI): domain Eukaryota; kingdom Viridiplantae; phylum Streptophyta; class Magnoliopsida; order Caryophyllales; family Caryophyllaceae; genus Heliosperma; species Heliosperma pusillum. The sequence goes on along the minus strand of JAIUZE010007188.1, from coordinate 5,186 downwards.
TCTTGCTATTCACTCAATTAAAAAAAAACAAGAAAGAGTTTTCAGCATTTTATTGTCTAATTTTTAAGATAAACTTCTGGTTTATCAAAACGGGTATAATGAGAACCCGGATGGCTTCAATTTGTCACATTTTTAATAATTTTATATCAACATCTATTTGCATATAATCCAGGGCGACTATTTATATTCATTCTGCTATGTATCGATAATTTTACTTATCAAACGCCACATTATTAGTTGAATATACTCTTCATGCTAATCTTCTGGTTAGCTATATTTAAATAAACTTAAATGAATTTATTTTCATCTGCACAGATAAATGATGTGACGTTAGACATAAACTGATGTCTTATATTATATATATATAGAGAGTAAGGATTAATTGAGTCCACCATTTTCCTTAGAATCCTTGAGTCCACTTTAGCGCCATTGGATAAGAGGGATGAAGGGCTGAGTTTGATTCTTTAAAAAGGTAATTAATATCACCTTCTCTCTACCTTTCACTAATTAATCATTAATCCACACTAATTCACTATATAACATTTTCCTCACAATTACTTCTCTCTCATCTCCCATAATATTCATCATCTCATCTCTCTAAAACCCAAAAAAATTCAAAAATCCAAAAAAATCACTCATCTTCCTTTTTTCATACAACACCACCCAACCACCACCATCTAGCCCCTCTAGTCACCCCGACAGCCACACCCCCTCACGACCACCCTCATAACCCTCATGAAACATTGCGAGATAATAAAATTAAAAATAATACAAAATCTAAAACTAACCCTCACGACCACTGCCGCCCCTCTCTGACCACCACCACTTACCAGAACCGCCTACCGTCGCCGCCTCCACTACCTTTTTTTCCAGATCTGTTACCACGACCCCCACCTATCCTACCCGCCCCCACCAGCCACCTAACCAGAACCACTCCTCTGCCGCCTCTTCCTCTCCGTCATCCTCACTCCACCGCCACTCCTCTGCCGCGGGATTGGGATTACGCCGCCGACACCACCACTTGCCGCCATGACGCCGCCACGCCACGACCCTCCAGCCGCCTCGTCGTGCTCTTTCCTGCCACGCACCGCCTGCCCACCTGCTTCCGCCATCACCCTCCCTCCGCCTCTCCTCTCTCTTTTTTATTTCTTTTTCCAGATCTTCCACCATCCTCCATTATCATTCTTTTTTATTCTTTTTTTTTTTTTTTTTATATCTAGGGGTTAGTTTTAGATTTTGTATTATTTTTAATTTTATTATTTTTATATCTATTTTTTTTCAAACTTAGTATTATCATTATTATTATTATTTTTTCCTCCACTTTTTATCTGCTAAAAATAACTATTAATTTTAAAAAGAAATTACTTTTAGATCTGGTAAATGTTGTTCTTGTTTTTTTTTTTTTTTTTAAATAATTTCAAAAAGAACTTACTTATTACGAAATATTGTTTTTTCCTCCATTTTTTTCAGATCTGAAAAGTGTGTCAAATGTCAATGACGTCTTTTAAAGTAACACATATTCTCTATAAAAGTCACACATGTTATTTATTAAAGTTACACGAATTCTCTATTAAGGTTACACATCTTATTTATCAAAGTCACACATATTGTCTATTAAAGTAGCACAAATTCTCTATTAAAGTTACACACCTTATTTATTAAAGTCACATATATCGTCTAATAAAGTAACATACATTATTTGTTAAAGTTACGCATTTTATTTATTGAAATCACATATATCGCCAGCACAAATGACTTTAAAAGTTACACTTCTTGCTTTTAGATCTGTTTTTTTTAGTTTATAATCTAATTTGTAGTTGTTTTTTTTCAAGATCTACCTTTTTTTTAGGGTGTGGGTTGGTGGTGGAAGATGGTGATTGTATTTGACGATGGCCGGATTAGAGTTACAGTCATAAAGGACTAGAGTTACACTCATAAAGGACTAGAATTACACTCATAAAGGACTACAATTACACTCATAGAGGACTAAATTTACACTCGTAAAGGACTAAAGTTACACTTATAATGAATTAAAGTTATACTAATAAATTTGTAGTAAATTACATAAATTTAAAATGTAATAAGATTCAAAAAATTTCACACAGAATGACCTAAATTACTAAAGTTACACTTGTAAAATATTAGAGTTACACTAGTAAAACATCAAAGTTACACTTATAAAATGTTAAAATTATACAAATTCAAATTTTTATATACAAAACCGTCTTAAATAAAATTAAAGTTACACTCGTGAACTCTTAGAGTTACACTCGTAAAATTTTAAAAATAATATAATTTCAACTTTAAAAGTAATAAACTGTCTTAAAAAAATATTAAATTTACACTCAAAAATCATCAAAGTTACACTTATAAAATGTTAAAATTATATAAATTGAAATTTTTATATACAAAACTGTCTTAAAAATATTAAAGTTACACTAAAAAATCATCAAAGTTACACTTGTAGAATATTAAAATTATACATATTCAAATTTTTATATAAAAAGCCGTCTTCAAAATTAAAAGTTACGCTAAAAAATTTTAGAGTTACACTCGAAAAGCATCAAAGTTACACTCGTAAGGTGTTAAAATTGTTTTATATACAAACCGCCTTAAGAAGTTAAAGTTACACTATAAAATATTAGAGTTACACTCGTAAGCATCAAAGTTACACTCATAAAATCTCAGCAGCTCAAAAGTGCTTAAAAATGATTAATTAAAAGCTAGAGAGATAAAGTTAATTAATTAGTGCATAGGTAATTGATTAGTGTTAAGTGTGTTTTTTAATCTACAATCTTAGCCATCTATCTCCCTCATCCAATGGCTAGGATGAGGATTCAAGGACTCAATGGAAATGGTGGACTCAAAAGAACTAAGTTCTCTCTCTCTCTCTCTCTATATATATATATATATAATTCTATATATATATATATATATATATATATATATATATATATATATATATATATATATATATATATATATATATATATATATATATATATATCAAGACTATTCAATATTTATATTATGAGTATTTATGTTATAGTATATATAAATGATAAGAACAAACAGAATTGTCGCCATATATATTGTTGACTTCTAAAATTTCTATCAAATCTTTTCAATGCACTATATAATATCATAAATTTGTGCGAACAACTCATTTTTATTTTAATATGCTTAGGATATATAACATTTATCATTTAGATGATCAAATAAATTTAGAAGTCAGATCTTCCCTTTTGGTGAGATGGATATTGAGTAACTTTCAAATCGGTTGCTATGTCAAACCATTGATCAACTTTATTTACTCCATTATATACATATGTATGTATTGCGCGTATATATTCTCACGTATTAAGTACCTTTAGTCCTTTACCATCCCACTTCCGGTGAGAATGAAAGTTCTATTTATTTATTTAAAATAAACACATCAATCTCAATAATATTCATGACCTACGCACGATAATTATGAATACCCGAGGGATAATATATGTTGCATGTGCCACTATTCCATCAATATATAATAATATCATTCGAATAACATTTTGATAAAAATAAATAATTTCATAACCATGGGTCCATAATAAATCACAATTCTCAGATATGTTGCAAATATATGTATTTTAATTTCTCAATGTACTACTCCCTCTTATTCATGATATTCTTCCCTATTTCTTTTTTGGGTTATTCATGTTTTCTTCGTTATTTCCTTTTTTGGATGTGGGGTTGTGTGGTCCAAAATTAATTTGTGTGTGGGGTAGTGTGTTTTGTGTGATCAAAATTCATTTCCTTAATTTAAGAGCCAAAATGAAAGGGGAAGAATAGATTGAATAGGAGGGAGTATCAAAGAGCATATCATAAATTTGGTCATAGATGCATAACATTTTAATAAACATATGATTACAATCAAACAATTCATATATTAGATTCATTCGTTTACTTGTTGTGTGATTTCATAGAGCTATACCATATTCAACTATTGTATGTCCACTCTCAATATCCAAATTCAAATACACACAATTTGAATATGTATCTTTATATCATCTCCAATACCACATAGTACAACAACCACATAGATATCTTTTTCAAGCCAAAGTATTTTCACCACCATCATATTCGATATTATAATTTTTAACATTTCATTCAATATAATCAAATCAATTTTCATTTTTAAGATAATGGTCTTTGAATGTATACAACAATTATATATTTTATTGGAGTAGTTATATAACAAATGTTCACATGATGCATATAATCCAAGGCGTACATTGAATATCATCGCTAAATCAAGAAAATAAAATTTTCAAAATCATGTTATTTAACATCGTTGGAATAATCATTCTATAACTCTTAACAAACGTTCAATTGGTAATTTAATTAGTAGGTTTCACTATTTCATTAAAAAAAAAGGTAGTAGTCTCAGATCTTTATTAATTCTATATTTAAATATCCTCAAAACACATATTGAAATGTTTGTACATAGCGTTTAAAAATATTTTTGTAACATCATCATTTAAGTCTCACTTAAGTACTCAATAATATAATATGTTCATCATAAAACTTGAGATAAAATATTGTGACCGCATATAAATTTCTTATGTACACTCATGAATATAATAATGTATAAATAAAATTTTCAAATTAACATTAATACTTGCAAAATCACTATCAAGTCCACACGCCAAAATAGTTATTATGAACACACGAAAATTAAATTGAATAAACATACAAAATTATTAGGAGTTATTAGGGGAATTATGGTACATAACTCCTAATAATTAGCTAGTATACAATGAGTTGTATTAAATAATAACTCTTGGTATGTCTCATAATCTATTTTTTATTTTTTATTTTTAATGAGATTGACGATTAGGTAATCGATGACAGATACGAATAATACTAGAGTTATACGATTCCATACAAAACTAGTTTTGATTCCCGTGCAATGCACGAGATCCTTTAAGTCTAACTTATAGTATTTTTTATATTAATTGTAAATTAGACGTCAATCACCTTTTCATCAATCTATAAAATAATTCATGATAGATCGTGTACTAAAATTACATGCATTTATATATTAAAATAAAGTCTAGAGTAAAAGCAAATAATTCTAGTAGGTGAAAGAAAACTCAATTAGTCAGTTTCATAACTCTAATTTCACTCCAAGAGTGTTTTTTTTC
>JAIUZE010007187.1:0-18935 GCA_022085475.1 Heliosperma pusillum | reverse complement strand
GTCTTCTATTGACTGTGCTAAGAAATTATGCCTGTTTGTAGAAGTATTGGTCTTTCATGTTTGTATGATTCTATGAGTTCTAGAAGGTGAGATGCAAGCCGGCTAGGATTGATAGAGTTTGGATTACCGATTGTTAACTGATTCACATGATTACGTGTTGATTCGGGTTTGAGTGTATCATGGCCACGTTACATGTAAAGCTGAGCTAGCATACCAGCTTCCCTACCTCGAGTTATAGTTTATTATCGGTTTCACATGATAGCTTTCACATGCTAGGTTATTTGTTAGTTATCTGTTCATAACATGAAAAGCATATCATATATGTTTAAGTTTTGTATTTTCCATATACATTGCTTTTAGGTTATTCATGTTTCATTAAACTCGACATTTCGTGGCTGGGAGAACTCGGAGTTACTCCCCACTGACTGTGGCTTCCGTGTTTATATTTAATGCGGTCGAACAGGTGGTGATGCATATTTGGGGTACATGGACGAGCTAGCGAGCGAAGTATTTACCTTGGACCTATATTCGGTTCATAGTTTGTATATTATTATACACTCTTTTATTTCCGTATTTATACGGGAGATATGTCTCCCGTCTTGTATATTTCTTTTGTAGAATATTATTTCCGTTTTGTAATGACCTCTTTTATTTATGACACCTTCGTATGTATTTTCATCTTACATTTATGTATTTAAATATTTTTTTTCTTTCCGCAAATTTGAGGGTGTCACAGTACATGTCATAGGAATGGGTTGTGTACACAAGTGTGAGTCTCTCTAGTCTCTATGGTTTCGTTAGACCACTCTCGCAGAAGCAAGTTTCGGTATCCACCACAAATTACTCAACCAATAGGCTTTAGCCCCATTCCCCCCGACAACTTTAGGACTTATTTCTTTATTAGTCCATTAACTTTATAAATAAGATGCTCCACTTCAAATTTCTCAAAAATCATTTGTGAGCATTTTATTCTCAGTCAACTTTCTCAAATTTGCATATTATGTGTAAATTCGCAATTCACTATACACATCATTTTAAGCAATATCAAGTTGAAATTAGCATCATATTAATATAAACATTACCCCCACAATCGGATATTTGCTTCAGAATCACCTTACATCTAATCCTATAAGGTTAAGAGCAAAAATATATCTACACAATAAATAAGGTTATAAACTTTTTATAGTCTTCTCAGTAGACTTATAATAAAGACAACATAGGGTGAAAATGTGCTCACCATAAATCTCATATTGTCATTCATTATTACCTTATGTTCAATCAAATATCCTTCTAAATATCCAACATAGTACAACTCTCAATATTGCATCTAGTTGTTTCACCAAACGAACAATTTTGGTAATGATCACACGAACAGAATGTACTAACCGCATAAGCTAGATTGAGTTAACGACGATTATATACGTTAGACTTCTCATAATAGTCAAAACATGTTATCATATAACTCATAAGCAACATTGTTCTCATTTAATATAGAGCTCCACTCTTACGTCATTTAAAAGAACAAATGTAAATAATCATTCTTATATTAAAGAGCAACAAATCTCGATGATTGTTTCACTTACATTTTCTCTTTGTAAATCCACATTTTACAAAAAAGAATTTAAATCCTTAATCACATCATAAAAATCATCATAATCTCATATAGTGTGGTATATTTCAAGTAAAACATTATTAATTGAACCTTACACAACCATTATTTATTGGCTTAACCAAAAAAATATATTGATTCAATTTATTACGCATAAAACATATAATCATTTTATTATATGTACTCAGGCACTCAGCACACAAAATATTTCTTTTGGGATACACTTATACTCTTCACATATTATAAGGTATCAAGTATCAACTCTAAACTTACATGAATAATTTTCTCAAATAATAAGTTGAACGTCTTCCCCCACATGTTGTCACGCCACAAATTAGATTACATGAATAATTTTCTCAAATAATAAGTTGAACGTCTTCCCCCACATGTTGTCACGCCACAAATTAGTGACAAACACAATCGTTCAAACAAACTATACACATTATTCATTTAATTAATTATCTCAACTATTAGATATCATATAATCGCACACGACAATTTATAATCTCCATAATTCACTTTATGAAGCACAAATAATCTTCCAATTGTTTGTCACAAAAATATATCAAAGATAATATATTAATTGAAACCCAAAATATTTAACCTCCACATATGGTTCATCACCAAGTATCAATTTTTATTAATCTCATAATCATCAAAAATAAATAATTGATCCAAATGAGTGAAAAATATTTTGCAATATAAATATATTATACGCATAACAATATCTTGGGTACTCAATCATTCTAGCTACTTGTCAATCAAATCTTGTAAAAATTTCAATCACACATTCTTGAAATCAATTATATAAAAAATTAATTTTTTTTTTACCAAGATAATAGATATGACATTTAATCGCGTCTTACTAAATAAACTAGTAGCTAGAACATACCAATCATTAAGGCATAATTGATCAAACCTTTATCACAAGAATGGAATCAAGCAATAAAATCATAGATAATACCATTTTTTCATAAATCTTCATAAACTTTCAGCACACTACCATCACATTGCGGCCCATTTTACGGATGATAGATGACCAAATCTGCTCACGGCTTCAACTACAAAGTTGTAGCCCTTCTTCTTAGCTTTTGAACGCCATATTACACGTCTCAAGCAGAGGTCTAACGAGCAAGTAATGGCCAAAATACCGAAATGCTGTCCCACCCACCGCGGACAGAAACTTTTACACGAAAATAATATTTTTTGTCAATACAAATAATTCCAATGACAAGAAATAATGAACACAGCAATAATAATAGTGACAAAATTTCGTTTCTCAATTGTTGGAAATATAGAGTCACTATAGGGGCGAAATATACTTAGAGAATAAATATTGTTGTGTCGTGGTATAAAGGTCACTGAATGAGAAACGAAATCGCCCTGACTACGGTATAAATCGATTTAGTCGTCATCTCCCAAGGTCACCAAACACTCCTAAAAGTTGTGTACTCAACAAATAGGAGTTGGAACTCATATGGTATACTCAAAATTATCATAGAGAAGAAGTAGATAATATGGAAGATGTGTGTCTCAAATGACTACAAGCTTCTCATATTTATAGTGGTTAATTAGCACAACGCTAACAAAGTTAGTGGCATAACCACTACCATAAACATGAGCCAAAAACATGAAGTTTGTGGCTAAATACATGCAAGTAATGGTGAGATGCTTTTACAAGGCAATGAAAGGCATCTCTAACAGATAATGTATATAGACAATATTTCTAACCTTAGTATTACTTCCAACAGGCGTTTGTTTTATTAATTTGGGTAGTTCGTACCAAACTTGAGTTTTTACCGGATTCCGACCCTAAAAACAACCATTTGCGGGCTTAGCTCTTTATACAGCTCAACACAAAACAGTCCATAAGACGTATATTAATAGGTTCTCCATTGTTATCATTATACGGTTAATTGTTAGTCAACAGAGGAAAACAAAAAAAAACAAAAAAAAAGAAAAGAAGTTAGCCGACGCGTCGGGGTCTAGATATCGCAAAGAGTGATGCAACAGCCAACCTACTCCTTCAATAAAATACCGTGAAGCTTCTCTCACGACTTGGTCTCCAACTTGTTTTTAGTTATATACACCATATTTAATACTCATTTGTGTCGGTGCCAATGTTATTCGAGATTAGTCTTTCAATTATATCGGGTATTTTAACCGATTATATTATATTTCTAACGTGAAAGATTCTTGTAGTTGTCATTTAGTGGAGCCCAGCTGCCCAAATGTACGTACTACATTACCCTCGGTTTTATCCATCAAAATTTTCATCAAGAGACGCACCCAAGTTGAAGATGAATATTACCCTCTTATAATATATGGATACCGGCTCTCTTAGTTGCACAATGTGAGAGGGGCAGTATATAAATATTAACCGTTTTCAATAAGACAAACTAATCTATTTAATGTTGCTATATAAATTAAAAATTTACAAATTTTCATTGAAGATGGATCTACCCGTCTTAAGTTTAAGATAACTCAAATCTCTCTCACAAAGGGCAAATGGGTGCAAGTGAGTGACAAATGAACCTCCCACTTGTTCTTTATAAGAGAAACTTGATCGATATTAAGCTTAATACGAGTCGATCCGTGTTCAATTAGTCTTTCTCTCATAAATAATGAAGAATAGTCTCTCTGACCAAGATGTATAGACTATACTCGCAGAGTCGCAGCAGTGTAACTCAGCATTACCCACAATTAAATCCCTATAATTAATGGGAACAAATGATATACTACATCACAAATTCTCATTTAAGACGGGGGTATGCGTCTTAAGCTTAAGACGGATAACATATTCTCTCACAAAATACCCATCAAGGGTGACTGGAGAAGCACATGGGGGTGCCCACCTTGTGCCCTCTACCCATTTCCTCTCACAAAATACCCATCACAAGATTCAATCCCGTCACAAACAAGACCTACTGATACTACATTCACATGCACAAATCAGGAGTAGATGCGTAGTACACGTCTAGTTTATTTAAACATTTTGTCTCCAAAAGTTTTAACCATCCTATTGTCCCAAATTTTTTAGATACCAAAAAAAAAAAAATCCCAACCATCTCATTTTCCCTTTCTCTCTCTGAAGTCTGAACCCAAATCAGAAAAATGGCGGAAAAGAATCGGAAATACGACATAGTAATCTTAGGAGCATCAGGATTCACAGGAAAGTACGTATTAAGGGAAGCCTTAAAATTCCTAGACACTCCTGGCTCTCCTCTTAAATCCCTTGCTATAGCAGGGCGTGATCACAAAAAACTATCCCAAACCCTGTCATGGGCATCCACACAAACCGCAATCCCTACACCCAATATCCCGATTATTATTGTGGACACTGGTTCGAGATCTTCTGTATTCGAAATGGCATCGCAAGCGAGAGTGGTGCTCAACTGCGTAGGGCCATTCAGGCTGCACGGTGAGCCTGTGGTGCGTGCTTGTGTCGAAACTGGGTGTGATTACTTGGACATTTGTGGGGAGCCAGAGTTCATGGAGCGCGTTGAGGCTGTGTACCATGATGAGGCTTTGGAGAAGGGTAGTTTGGTGATTTGTGCTTGTGGGTTTGACTCTATCCCTGCGGAGTTGGGGTTGATGTTTAATTCAAGGCAGTGGGTTTCGCCGAAAGAGGCGTTGAATAAAGTTGAAGCTTATTTGAGCTTGGAAAGTGATATGAAACTTGTTGGTAATTTTGGGACTTATGAATCTGCTGTTCTTGGTATTGCTAATGCTGATGAGTTGATTAATTGGAGGAAGACTCGTCCTCGCCGCCCTCGTCCTCAGGTCACCCCCATTAACCTTTCTCTTTCTCTTCCCATTAATTGGATCTATGTCTAAAGATCTAATAGAATGTCTAAACAGCTCAATCATGTCAAAACTAACATACATTTGAAAATCCAAAATCAAATACTCCGTCTGTCCCGCTCATTTGTTTACTATTTCTATTTTAAGGTTTCTCATTCATTTGATGCACTAGTAATTTGATCACATAATGAAATAATTGTCCATTTGTCAAGTACAACACAAATAATTCCTTCCATTTCCTTAATAATTGTGCCAAAAGCAAAGGTTAACAAATGAACGAAGAGAGTATACCGTATTTACATACCACTGAAGAAAAAATACTCTTCATTAAATCATATATTCTGTTAAAAAGCTAATATATCAATATTATTATTAACAAAAAATAGGGTCAGATCGTAAGTAAACTTGTAGGAGGATTTTGTTAGATCTAGTAAATGGGTCGGTAAGGCGGGTTAACGTAACGTCAGAGATACCAAGTAGTTAGATCTGGTGACTCATTTTCTAGATTTGTTATTTTGTTTGGTGAAGTTTTAGTAAGTTTTCCATTTCTAAGATGGTAGATAAAACGTGGATTTGGGTGAGTGAATCTGGTTAAATTTGATTATCTCGATTAGGCAAGGTATTTACTCACCGTTGATATCATTTATTATGGAGATAGAATTAGACGGTCTCAAACTGTAAGATGGTACCTTCCTAGCAAAAATCATTTATTTATTTTTGTCAATAAAATACTGAGTTTTGTACAATTTGACCATCTCACACAATAATTACTTTACGGATAGTGAAATAGAAGTATTAATAAAGTTGGCCCGGATTTCTTATTTTTTTTTACCAAGTTTATTTATTCAAATCTAGGAAACATCGTATCAATGAAAAGTTTAAAGGGAGTTCATTATTATAAAGATTAGTATTCTATACGTGAATGACTCCAAACAAGTTAGTTGTAAAGATGGAAAACCATTACGCTTCCAACCAGCCAAATTTACAAGTGAAAAACACCGTTGAATAATCATAAATATATATCCACCGAGTATGTATTTATGAAATATCGTTGTCAAACGGAAAGGCAAAGTGAGCGAATCAAAGGTAGCGGCTGCAGTTACCAAAAAAAATGAAGGAGCTTATGAGCTTGGGCCACGGAATTTTATGACTATTGCTTATTTTATTGTATTAGAAAAATAACTAACCAACCATAAATGGTGAGATTCAACTAAATACGTCGTACCGTTGAAATATATCAAATCAACAAATTAAATAGAGATGCCATACAGTAATCACTAGACAACACAAGGGATAGGTGCATGAACTTGAAAGAAGAAAGTCAAAAACATTTGGTATGGGAAAGAACGAACACAGAAACTTCTTAAAATAGAGTGCTTTTAAAGACCTGAGTCTAAAAATACTTCTTAAACTTGGAAGAGCATATGCACGATGTAGACTTGTAGCTACTTACTATTCCCTCCATTTCATTGGGATGTTTGTACTTGTCTCTTCAAGACCGCATTCTTACCCGTTTAAAGCATTTATATATATTACTCGTACCTTTTTTTCTTGTTGAAAATTTGTTTTAATATCATACAATTATTTACGCTTTTTAAGTTACTTGAGGTCAAATGACCTTAAAAAGTTCAATAGAATAAAGAGTAGATTACTATTCAATACTGTAAAGTAAATCTTTAAATCATATCCTTTTCTACTTAATAAGACTATAAGAGCAGTTGTTATGTTTTCTTTGTGCTTACGAGGGTCAAATCCCTTCACTAAATAACTAGTTGATCATTTTTGGCCAAGATACTATTAATGTCTCTTCTCTTAAGATGGTTTGTAACTATGGTGGAGGATACTGAAGTGAAACCGTCTCTTAGTTTTGTGAGACTTCCTAATTAGCTAGCCAATCACTTGTTTCACATGTTCAATCTTGATCTCTAATCCTTCCCCTTGTACAAAATAACACTAATGTGCCTAGATAGCCTTTTGGATTCTCAGTTTCTTAGGCCTGATTTTGATGAGAGGATTTAGAGGGAGAGGAAGGAGAGGGGAAGGGAGGGATACTAAATTCTTTGTTTGGATAACAAAAGGGGTGGGACGGAAATGGAGGGGGAGTGATCCATTCTCGAAAATCCTTCCAACACAGGAAAGATTTGGAGGGAAATGTCAGTCTTTTTTGTCTAATTAGTTCGCGCTTTCCTAGAGACGCTTAGATAGTTAGACCCCTAAGTAGGTTTGACATGAAAGATTTTACAACATTTTCTTTACATATTCAAGATGAATTCGATATTGTTTCAATGTGACTAATTGATAGAATATTAGTAAATATGTAAATTATTTCCTATTATTTAGTTACCTAACTTAGTCAAATTGTATAGCGAATTCAACCCTTATTAGTAGCTAACCTTCCTAGTAAGTAGCCAACCTTCCTAGTTAGTAGCTAACATCTATTGTATATATATCTTGTGATATTGTCAATAAGAATTACCGATTACCTTCCTTTACTAATGCATAATATTATTCCTTTATTAGAGTTGTAGGTAGTTGACATTGGAGAAAAAATATATACAGAAACTTTCACGACCAATAAGAAATTATGGAGATACTCACTTTCAGATTTTTGTGTAGATAGGAAAAGAGGAAGGGAAGCGAAGGAGTAAGGGTATGGGAGGGGTGGGACAGACAAGTACGCAGAATAGAGGGGAGGAGTTTTCCGTCAAAATTTATTTTATAGATTTTGATTTGTCTTTGAAGCGAAAATGGAAGGATTCATCTCTCGCCCCTCGTCCCTTTAAGCCGTCTCTTTTCCTTGAAAACAATTCAACTCCATCTTGCTAGCCAAATAAAGAAAAGAATCTTCTTCTATTACAATAAGTCTTGCTTGTGACGGGGCGATCCGTCGCAAGCTTGCGACGGGTCAAATCCCCTCACAAAGAGCAAGTGGCAAGGCAAGTGGGGGGCTCCATTTGCACCCCACTTGCCCCCACTTCCTCTTTGTGAGAGAGATTTGACCCGTCGCAAACTTGCGACGTATCGGTCCGTCACAAATGAGAATTTGTGCTTCTATTATCTCTTACCTCTCTTTTATTTCAAACCCATCATTTCAAACATAACTTGATTTGATGGCAAAAAAGTAAGATGCTCTTACATTTCCAAGCTAGTTTGTACCATATTTATACACAAATTCTCATCGAAGACGGGTTAAGACGGGTCAACCCGTCTTAAGGGAGACTTTATGTTATTTATATTAATAGAATATAATTATAATATATGAGCCTCAATCATCAACTTAAGATTTTGGTTGAGATGGTTCATCTATCATGGTATCAGAGTCACTCGTGTGAGGCACGAGTTCAAACCCTGACAGCCCCCGATATCTCACAAACTTATTCTCCAATGGCAATCTATATACTTCTTTGGTACAGGGTACCGTTCTTCGTTAGTGAAATTGTTGTGTGTTTAATGTGTATTAGTTTTTCAGTAAGTGGATTGTACATCTGATGTACTAGCACATAGAATTTAGTTTTTGAGTTTTATAATAAAAAATTTGAGTATAGTATAGTTTTACTAAATGTTTTTGCGTTTATTAATTTGAACATTAAGCTCAAAAAAATTACAATAAAACTTAAAAAAATATCATATATAAGATGTAAAATTTAACTTATAAACTTTAAAAAGCTCAAAAAAAATGCACAAAAATTCGAAATCAAACTATTCTGAGGTAGTACCGATGTATAATCATTTTCCCCTTAGTTTTGTAGTACTCCTACAATTTAGGTGCAAAATAATGGCAAGTGTATTTGTTCTTTGACTGTATTATTTATATTAATTAGTAACAATTTTCTCTTGTTTAAATTTATTTACTTGGTCTACTACTATTCCCAATATATATGTGGGTTAGATGGAGTGACAACAAAGAGTAAATTTTTTGGAGATAGTAAATATTTGTGCTGGTTATTTTATCTGCTGATTTTACATAATCTTACCAATTTTTATAAGGACGGTTGATAAAGAAGGTTGGTTTGGGTGGATTTAAAATATAAAAAAAAGCATGCTTATGGGTGGATATACCTAATGTGTTTTGTCAAACATCTACCCTTCGTATCTTTTCTTCACCATTCATATTTGGTTGTAGGTAGGGTTGTTTTGTAAATAAAGGGGTGTTTTTGAAGATAGAGCTTGCTGCATAGAGTTAGAGTAGTTAATAGACCTGGCAAAACTGACCCGACCCGAATAACCCGACCCGATAAGGCTGACCCGAGACCCGAAAGTGACCCGGAATTGCCTGACCCGAAGATGACCCGAAACCCGAATTGACCCGACCCGACCCAGACCCGACCCGAACCTTGACTGACCCGAAAGAGACCCGACCCAAAATAACCCGACCCGAAACCACCACGACCCAATTTGAAATGATCCTAAATGACCCAATTTATTGTGATTAGGGGTGATAATGAGACGAGACGGCCCACGTGCAGCTCAAGCTCGGCTTGGTCTAAGTCGGCCCGTGCCAGTTTGCCTCGACACGGGCTTGACTCGAAAACTAACTTAATCAATTTGACGTGAAAATGGCCTAAATAAATCGGATATGAATCTAAAATAACCCGACCCAAAATGACCCATACCCGAAATGGCCCAGACCCGAAGTGACCCAAACCCGAAACTGACCCAAACCCGAAAGCGACCCGACCCGACCCAACCCGACCCGAAAGATTGAGCAAACCCGAGATGACCCGACCCATATCGACCCGACCCAAACCCGACCCGTTTGACCCATTTGCCAGGTCTAGTAGTTAAGGTGTTTTGTTGCTGGACCAATTTAGAAGAAAAGTCACGGTTCCCTAGCTAGACTAATTTAAGTTCGAAAGTTGAATTTTGAGTAAAGTATGGTACTTGTCGAATTCTCTTCGCCTCAACCAAGTATAGATGGACGACCACATGTTTGTCTCACCTTCTAAAGTTCCATCAAGCTTTAAACCAAACGTCAAATGGTCTCCCTCCCATAATTGAATTCAATATGCCAAAACTGGCTAAGCTCAACCGACATATGAGTGTTTTGATTGGGCCTAGCTTGGGTCGAACTAAATTTCTGTAGTTTTCTCCATATAAAACAAATTACAAAATTCTGAGTTTTCTAAGGTACATAACTTGGAGCATGCTAAATCGTAAAAAAAAATGGGTTTCCATTTTCTAAGCTAAATTTTTTATAAGTATTTTTTAAAAACTAGAAGCACCAATTTGGTGCTTCTATATTTATGGGCAAAATGATGGTATTTGAGCTTTTGAGAATGTTCTTTGAGCTTTTAAATAATAACTAGTTTTAATACCCGTGCAATGCACGGGCTTACGAAGGTTCATGTTTACCCTATATGCATTTTGATTTCTACATAGTGTTAGGTTGTCATTAATTTTGTTCATGTTTACCCTACGCATTTTGATTGCTACATTGTGTTAGTTTGTCATTAATAATTCTCATATTACATTACCAACGAATTAACGACTACTGGTACCCCGCACTAATTCTATCCCCTCCGAGCTCCAACCATTTGCTGATGGCTTGAGAAATGTACTCGTATAAGTCAAAGTTTGCATCTCAAATCTGGGTGAATTAGTTTTTCAGATCATCACCTATATTTTGTAATGAACATGAAAATATTACTACATTACTGATTTACTATCATGGAACAACCGATTTTTCTATTATGATTATCTCAGGTCACATCTTGTAATATACTTCGTCATTACCGAATACAGTATATACCATCTCATTTTACACAAGCCTATCTATTTCGTTTATAAGTACCCTATATAATTGCCTATTTTTAACCATTTTCAACAACAACATCCTCCGGTCCTCCTAATAAGCTACCCCCTCCATCCCACTTTTATTGTTCCCTTTCTTCTAAAATTTATCCCACTTTTATTATTTCTTTTTAAATTTAGTATGAAAAATTAATAAACTACCGCTATCACCCCTAGCTTTTTTTACTACCAATGCGGGCACAATTTCTCACTTTAGATGGTCACTATCTGTCTTAAGCTTAAGACATATCAAATACATATCAAATTACTCCACTAGTTGCCTAGAAAATATCAAAAAATTTGTCTTTATTACCACCACTTGGTAATATTAGACTTGTTTTAAACTTTAGACGGATAGATACCGTCTTAAGCAAGACTTACTGGTAATTCTACCCTATTTTTCTTAAATCAGTATAAACTTTTTGTCAACAGTAGGGGAAAGAAGGTGCTCGAGAGTCTAAGACCCTGCTCCTACATCGATACAGACTAAGCTTCAATCCGCACAAACAGTTTGCAAACTTCATAAACATCACATGCCTTTGGAGTCTGGAGCCAAAACTTAGACATACGGATGTCCTCACATCCATATGAAAAAAACCTCGTAATGGGCATAGACAAACTTCAAGCAAGTATATAATCACAAATATTTATTTAAGACAGTACTACTACCTATCTTATATTTTACATTACCTCTTTTCAATTTTCTTACCCCACCACAATAGTCTACCTTATTTAATTAACTTTTCTTAATTTTTGTTCCATTCTATGTTGAATAAGAGGGAGTACGTTGTAAGGGAGTATAATAACATCAACAAATATAAAAAAAGTCAATTCACAAAAGTTACAAAGTAGAGCAGGAGTATTTAAGAATGAAACATTTGTAATAAAAAAAAAACAAATGCCAGAAAGAAAAACACATACAAATGAAATATTAGAAATTAGAATGCTACCATCTTATAAAAGATGAGCATGTTGGCCACTTGCTTTTTTCATATATCAATATTGACCACATGTCATCCTCCTGAAATCAATTCAATTGCAAATGAGGATAATAGCAGAATTGAATGAGCAATAAGAAGCAAAATTTCATAACCAATACGACACATCAACAATAAAGTCTAGTTGAGAGATAAAGAAACGTTTAAAACCATAAGAAAAGATGGGAGAAGCATATTAAGGTCTTGGAGAAGCAATAATAAATGGAGATCATTGAAGAACGTATTTAAGTGAGGGAGATGGGGGGTTTGAAACGTATTCTTAGCTTTTGTTTTTCATAAGAATAAGAAAATGTAACGTAAGAATGGAATCATAACAATCAGAGCATTTTGCCGTTATCTTAGGTTGAAATTCAGCTCAATAAACACACCCAAAGATGGAACCTGCCATATTCTTCTGAAAGTTTTAGGTGATGCCACGTGTCATTTCAAAATATGCTCAACTACCCTTTTTATATTATTGTATAGATGCATTTGGCCAAAAAGTGCTTGCAATTCCAAAAACACTTTAAAACGTAGATCAAACTTAATATTACGAAAAGAAATATTCTTCACTTGTTTTATTAGTGTAGTTTTCAAAAGATGTGAGGAAATTTTCCAATTAAAACTTATTGAGATCAGTTCTCCCCACTTTGTTCTGAATAAACAGGATGATAACTGTCTGAAGATGGCCTTCTATGTGCCTATGTTCGTTTGACACGTATTTATATTTCCCCTCAAAAAATTTAATACTATATTATCTATAAAAAAAAGTAGTACTAAAAATTTAATGCTATATATTGATGACTTGCAGATTCCTGGTCCTCCTCCACAAAAAGGACCTACACTTGAGCATCAGAAGGGGCTTGGTCTTTGGGCTGTTAAGTTGCCTTCTGCTGACGCCGGTGTCGTTCGGAGAACTCTTTCAGCACTAACGAAAAACCCAAGTGGTCTTCCTGGGGTAAACGAGAGCCCAGACTATATTACGAGGAGAGAAAAGTTTTGGGCTACCGTTAAGCCCGCCCACTTCTGCGTAAAGATTGCCAACAAATCTTTGCTAGCCACATTGCGACACATTACCATAGGTATATTCATCGGGCTATTGGGAACTTCTTCATGGGGAAGATCCCTACTTCTCAAATTCCCGTCTATCTTCACTCTTGGGTGGTTTAACAGAAAGGGTCCAAACGAAGATGAGGTGAATAGTGCGAGTTTCAAAATGTGGTTTGTTGGGCAGGGCTTTAAAGACAAAAGCAGCAAAGCGGGTCTGGAAAACCGGGTACCCGACACAGAAATAATCACCCGAATTATGGGACCTGAGAGTGGTTATATAGCTACCCCAATTATTTTGGTGCAAAGTGCGTTAATTACTCTATCTCAGCGTGGGAACTTTCCTAAAGGAGGTGTTTTCCCCCCGGGAATCGTGTTTGGGCCAACCGATCTTCAAGAACGGCTTCAACAAAATGGAATATCATTTGATTTCATATCTAGACGTTCTTTGTCTAGCCGAGAATGACGCTTTTTTTGTGTAATAAGGTCATAAATGTCTTACTTGTGGGAATGTTAAGTTAGTACTCCGGCTCAAAATTAAATTTGTTTTTGGTTTTGAACTGCCAAACTGTTTGGTTTTCCGCTCGTTTGTAACCCTATTCTTAAATTTATCAAATCCTTAGGATATCAAAAATGTTTTTTTTTTGTTGTAAGAAAATATCCAAACAAAGGTGCTACTAGTAGAACATTTATACACATTCTAAAAAGGAAATGCTATCATTTTTTAAAATAGTGTAGGCTAACATTGCCAAGCGTTTATCTGCATCCAGAAAGTCTTACTTACGACGGGACAAGCTTGTGACGGGTTAAGTCTCTTCACAAAAAACAAGTGGGAGTGCAAGTGGGGCCGGGGATCCATTTGTCCTCCACTTGCCTCCCCACTTGCACTATGTGAGGGGAGCTTGAATTTGTAATCTCTGCATAATACACATTATAATTATTGTAGTACACATTGTTAGTGATTTTGATCACAAGTCATTTAATTACATTCGGATTTTCAAGTCAAAGTCGGATCTTGAGCTTGTAAAGGATATAATGTGAGTCGGGAATGACGAGTTCACGAAGTGTATGCTCATATAATCGTATATCGAGTTCATGGTTGTAATGGATAAGGAAATGACGAGTTTATTGTATATTTATATCGACTCGTTATTTGTGTTGAGTTTTATACACGGTTTTACTAAGTGTTATACTTAGTGTTTTGCGCATATAAAACAATAGAGAGGCATAACCCCGATTGGGGTGGCATAACCCGATATGGATTGGGTGTTAGAAAGTCTTTGATTGTTAAATGTACCTAGATAACCCAAACCTCGATCGGGGTTGTAGTGTTCAAGGTATATGTTCTGTTTTTCCGCGCGCATTTTACTTGTGTTGTTTGGGTTTCAACAACGACGGTAAATTTGGGTGTTATCCCATGCATTTATCCATTAAATAATACTCCCTCCTAGTCTGTCATTTTTTCCCTCTTTCCTTATTGGGTAAGTCGGGTTTTCTTCCCTCTTTCCCTTTTTTGGATGTGGGGTTGTGTGTTTTGTGTGGTCTAAATTCATTTGTATGTGGGGTAGTGTGTTTTGTGTTGTCCAAATTCATTTCCTTAATTTTTGTGTAAAAGGGAAAGGGAAAGAAATGAGTGACTAGGAGGGAGTATATATTTATATTATGTATCTTATCACATAAATCTATATATATATATGTGAGAGGATTGAATGAAATATACAATAATTACTTCACTTTCATTTTCAGATTTTGACAAAACAAAACAAAAGAAAAACTCTCTTGTTATTTGATCTTTGTTCTTGCCTTAAGACAAAGTTGTAATCGTCTTATCCTAAAGGGATTTCGTGATACCCAAAGGCTTGTAGGGTCGAAATACTCTAAGGAAAGCACATTCTTGCGTGATTCGATTGGGTTATAAACACCGTCTAGTTTCGTTTTCATTTCAGTTTTAGTGCCTTTATAATTACTAGTTTGTAATTGTATTTTAGTTTTTTATTTACTACAAAAACTACAACATTTTTAGAGTATTTTTTCTGCATTTGAAATGGAATCGATACAAGTTCGAAGGTGCTGATTTTCGAAGGTGGCAAAAGAAGATGCACTTCCTTCTCACTGCTTTGAAGGTTGTGTATGTTCTAAGTACTCCCATGCCGGAGATAATGGGAGATGAAACACTTGCGGAGATTCAACGCAAGCGGAACAAGTGGGAAAACGATGACTACATATGCCGTGGTCACATTCTTAATGGTATGTCCGATTCCTTATTTGATATTTATCAAAATTTTGAGTCCGCTAGAGACTTGTGGAACCAACTTGGGTCTAAATACATGGATGAGGATGCTTCTAGCAAGAAGTTCCTTGACGGTAATTTTATGAATTATCGCATGGTCGATACTCGACCGGTGATGGAACGATACAATGAATTGCTCCGGATTTTGGGGCAATTCGTTCAACATAAAATGGAGATGGATGAGTCTATATCGGTGTCTAGCATAATAGACAAGTTACCTCCTTCATGGAAGGATTTTAAACATATGCTTAAACACAAAAAGGAAGAGTTGAGTCTTACTTAACTTGGTAGTCACTTGCGCATAGAGGAATCTCTAAGGGCGCAAGATGGCGGTAAAGGTAAAGGTAAAGATGTTATTGGATCCTCTTCCGTCAATATGATGGAAAAGGGAGAGGGTTCCAAGAACACGTTCAAGGGGAAGAAACGCCCCTACAACACCAATGATGATGAGTATGACAAAACACCGAAAGGTGCTTGTTGGACTTGTGGAAAGACCGAACATTTTAAAATAAATTGCAAAGTCGGAAAGCACAAGAAACGAAAGGGTTCTAGTACCTACCAAGGAGGACAATGGTCTAAAGACCAAGGTCCACCCACTAATAAAGGTCAGTTTTTAGACTATGGTTTTAATTCGGTTGTGAATTATGTACCACTAATTTCTGAGGCATTTTATGTGCAGGATGATGTAGTGGCTGTTGGAGCCAGTGTCCTCCACAGTTAGTGCAATAACATAAATAAATCTCTGTAGGATCACAGGGTATACTTTGTATAATAATCAGTTGATTAACGTTTATCAATAACGGTTGGCTTGCTAGATAAGTTTGACATTATTGTCATACAGATGACGTTGATCAACTGGTTCCTAAAAGTCACACCTAAAGGATGTGTTTGAGAGATGTGATTATTTGAGAAAATAATCATATTGATGCCCTATTATATGACTAAAAGGTTAGTCAGTGTATTTGAGTAAAAGGTTAGTCAATGTGATGATGAGACGATTATTTAATAACGATTAAATAATATAAGCTGGGACGAATTAAAAGTAATTCGTAATTAAATATAAACTGTTGTATTTAATTAACATATATATAATGTAAGCTTATGCGAATTAAAATGTTGATTCGTAATTGAATATAAAATGTTATATTGAATTAGCAAATTATAATTATACGGATAATTATAATTAACGTATATATTATACGATTGTCATATTAGATGTTGTCAGTCCGGTATTAATGTATCGACTACAAAATGTTGTATGGACATATTAATACATGACAACACAAATGACATTTATAATAATAATACACATTATATATTAAAGCGAATTTAACCAAAATAAAGTCCAGATTCACTCTGGAATTTTCGGTCCATTAGTGGTTATTTCGAGGAGAAAATATCTCCCCATAATGACCTAATGGTGCCGTGAGAATTGAATAGAAGGGAGAAAAATTGAGTTTTTCATTCTAACCCTAATTCATTCTCACTTGTGCCTCCATCTCAATATCTCACAAAAATTAAAAGTTAACAGTAACTTTTGAAAAAAACATTCTAGCAAATTAAAGGGCATTTCTCATTCTATCTTGGGTGCTACGATTAGGAGATATCATCATTTTGATATTGTTCTTAGGCCTTTAAGCAAGGACTAAAGGTTATTTCTAATCTCTCGTTTTTATGCATTTTCGTTTATGACTATTAATCATTTAATCATAATTTCATTATAATCTTGAGTGATTTAAAGGGGAGTATACGGATATTTTCCCACAAGTGGTATCAGAGCCTTAGGGCTATGAAATTGTTTATATGATTTTCATAAATTTTGAATTTGTATAATTTTGTTTATAAAAAAAAAAAAAATTATCATTTCGGCAAAAGTTTTTTTTTAGCCGTGTGTTTTTTTTTTTTTTGGGGATCCATTTTGATTCAAATATTGTTATTTTAAAAGGTTGAGATAATAATATATGAATTTGTAGATGTTTTGATTTAATAATGATTGAATTAAAACGTAAATGGAATTTGATATGAATGTTTATGAACATCTTTTTGCTTTATATTTTCGGTATAAAATGATCTAGATATTCATGTTAAAAGGTTAATTTGAATCATCTAGTTTTGTATCAATGTTTAGAGGCGGGATCTCGTGAGTTTGGTTCTTATGGTGAGTTTGTACTAATAAAATTTCAGCCATTGGATCTACTTAACTAATGGCTTAGATCAATACTTAGATTATACCTATACTAATAATAAATATAAAAGCAAAACTTAAAACAAAAGGAAAAGGAAAACAAAACGCAAAAACAAAAAATTGACGGCGGAAAGAGAAATAAGAATTCATTATATTTTTTTCTCTCTCTCTCAAAAATCCAGTCTCTCTCTAAAACTCTCTTTCAGCTACCTCACAAAGCATCATCGTCGATAATCAAACCAGCAAAAAAATCCAGAATTACAGCATGCAAAACGAAGTAAACAACGCGATAGTTTCTATGGATACAGGTAATAATCTATCGAATGAAAATTAATTATCATATCCTCTTATATCGTTAGGATAATGATCGATTTCTTCAATTTAAAAGTTGTTTCGCAGTAATTCAATTTTTATAGTTATAGTTATTGTTATTGTTGTTGTTACTGTTATTAAGAAAAAAAAGTCAAGTAATTGTTATTATATTAATCGTTATGCTAGTGCTACTGTTATTGTTATGTGATGCATGAATTCTCTTACTGTTATTGCTGTGTTATTGTTATATATGAATCACGTTAAGGTTATTGTTACGTTAGTTGCTATATAATTTCTATTGATCTCGTCATACATGAATCGTCGTACAGTTATATTATTGTCATGTTATTGTTATGTTGTTATTGTTATGTTATTGTTTTGTTGTTATTGCTATTGTTATTGTTATTGTTATGCTGTTATTGTTATGTTTTTGTACTAATGTTATTGTGATGTTATTGTTATGTTTTTGTACTAATGTTATTGTGATGTTATTGTTATGTTTTTATACTAATGTTATTGTGATGTTATTGTGATGTTATTATGATGTTATTATGTTATTGTTATGTTATTGTGGCAGATATCTCTACTGTGTCTGTTATGCTGTTATTGTTATGCAAATATCTGTTCTGGATATTTCTACTGTGTCTGTTGCGGAAAATACAATTCCAACATCTGGTGAATCATCAAATGGCAATATGTCTTCCACCCCAACTTGTACACAAGGGGAAGATGAGTTTATTCCTTCGCTTCAATACAGTAGCACACCAGGAGGTAGTGAACGATGGATACGAACTGTTGAAGCGGAGTTTATACCTAAGCTTGGCATGTCCTTTTCAACAGTGGACAAGGGGCTGGAGTTCTATAAAATTTATGCCTTGGCGTGTGGCTTTGATGTGAGAAAACACACAAATGGGACTGCAA
>JAIUZE010007186.1:0-51550 GCA_022085475.1 Heliosperma pusillum | reverse complement strand
CCCTTTCCAAAACCGGTTGAACACACTTTCCTAACCACCTTCAAACTCCTACCCTTTTCCAAATTTCGTCTATAACTAAAATATAGGATATCTAGGATTCTCTCATCCGCTTATTATAAGACCTTTGCAACCCTAAAACACACCAACACACACGAGCAAACAAAAACACCAAAAACACACAAAAACAACCCTTTTTTTAACCTCTCGACGAAGTCGACTCCATAGTCTCAAACACCTTCAAAACTCACGTAACAAACCTCCCTATTACTTCTCTGATATTTAGAAATAAGTCTCAAGGTTCACACACGAGATTAGGTGACGTTAGAGGATTAATTTGCTCTCGTTTTCACGTTTTCTCGAGTTTTGGACAAAAGCCTTTGTCATCCGTTTTCAGTCAAAATAGAATCGTTTTTGTTCTAGGTTTTGTTGTTACAAATCAAAATTTTGGAGTCCCACGATTCCTAAACATCTTTCGGAACGAAATTGGAGTAAGAAACGAAGTCAGTGCATCGATTTGAAAATCGCTGCTCATAGAACATCATAAAATCCAAAGTTGGGATTTGTTTGAATTGTTTGTTTTTTAATTAAAGTTTAAATCTTTTTGTTTAATTTGATTTAAAAAACCGTCGAAGACATACCCTTGGTGAAATCTTGCATCCAACATTCTTGCATCCGAATTACATGTAAGTTGAGGGTGCGATTAATTCAATCCCTTTTCTCCCTTTTACCATTTTATATCGATTATTGTCTTTTATTGTTAGTTAATATTTGTTAATATTAGTTATGATGATTGTTAAAGAATTTTGGTGATTAATTGCTGTAGAATTAGTATAAATTATGTTAGTTAGTCAACCCACATGTTTAGTTTAATTCGTTATCGTTTAGTTATCGTTTAATTGCTTTTAAACATGAATTATGTATATAAATTAATTAAAGTGAAACCTTCTTTAGTTTAATGTTAATTAAGATGTTATAAACTAATTAAGACGTTATTCTAATTAGTTTGTTTGATTTGTTTGGATTCTTAGTTTGTTTAATTTAAAATTACGAAATAATTTGGGTTAGATCAGCTTGAAGACATATTTAATTTATGTTGTATGTTGAATCATGTTGAATATCGTGTTTATTTAGATGAGCTAGATTATTAGGATGTTAGTTGTTCGATTTGGTTTAATGTGAAATAATGGATTAAAATACACGTTGGAACTAGTTTTAAACCCGTGCAAATTGCACGGGTATGCTATTTCAGATTTGTTATAGTAAAAATGTAATATTTAAAATAACTTTTATATTAATAATTAGTTATCTCTTTTCATTTTTAATTATCTTTAGAAATAATGATTTAACATAAATAATTAATTAAAATCGTTCTACTTTTGTTGAAGCAATGATAAATTACAAATTGACTTATAAGGTGATATTTAAATTTTTAGATTTGATTATAAATTTCATTTACAATTAAAGTAAATGATGCATTAGGGTCAATTGGTTGAGTAGTTGTTGTTGTGCGACTTGTCCTCTTGCTAGAAAATTTTGAGTTTCTACTTCGACTTGTTACTTTGTTGGCTTCATACAAACACGACTAATATATGAACAAAAATTATTTAGATGATATATAAAACAAAATTGTTAAACTTGTACGGGTTGAATTTCAAACTGCGAAAATTGTTAAACCTGTTTTTTCATTTAGTTAAACTCGTGCACAGACAAACTGAAAAATTTGACTCGCGCACGTTTAAAATAAAAAAATTGACCCTTTTTTCATTTAGTACAAATTGTTAGTCAATCAAACAAAACAAAATGAAGCTTGTGACCCGTGTGCGTTTAAAATGATTTAGTTGAACTGTTAAATGCTAAAACCCGTGATATTATCATAAAATTATATAGTAGTTAAAAAGTGAACACTAATGTTATATACTTCAAATTTTTATTAAAATACTGTCGGCCTCCAATGTAACATTAATTTTGTAGAGGTCAAACTTTATAAACGTTGACCGTAAATATAAAAAAAAAACATAAGAAATTTTGAAGGATAAAACTAACTTATTTAGATTTGTTATGAAAAATCTTTAATTATAATTATTGTTAAAAAAGGTCATGTCTAACCAACAAAAAATACAGTCAAAGTCTTGACTCAGAGACACCGTAAAAATAAGTGTTACTAATGGAGGATTATGGAGGGAATATAAGGCATACTATCAATAACGTTATGTGAAAATTTGTATAAATAATAGTAATTCATATTCACCCTATCTAATCAAACAATCTGTTATTATAATAGACAAATGTTCTATCCAACCCAAAATTAATCAAAACAATTTTATAAAGTAACTGCCCATTAAAATCAATTTGCAATCATTGGTGAAATAGATCAAATTTGCTTTCAGCATAAAATTTAACGAACGAACTACATATATATTTGGCCAAAACTATAGAATAAAATGGTTTTACACTGTGAGACGGTCTACTTTTTGTTAATATAAAAAAACCACGTTTATGGCTAATTACTCTACACAACGGTACAATGTCACAATGTAAAACCGTCTCACGCAATTACACTTGGGTCAAATTACAAATTTCATTTGTAATTAAATAATGCATTAGGGTCAATTGGCCAGCTAGTTATTGTAGTATTAAGTATGATATACTCATATACCTACTTGTTAGCTAAATTTGAGTCAGTACTTAGTCTTGTTATGCAATCGACTTCAAAATATCCGACTTTCTTATCAAACAAAATTATTCAGATGCCAATAAAACAGAATTGGTAAAAGTAAATCGATCTTAATAGTTGCATATACGTGCAAACTGTTAAACCTATTTTTCATTTAGTCAAACTCGTGCACGCTTGTAGAATCCGTGCAAGTTTAAAATGTAAATTTTAACCCATTTTTCATTTGTTATCAAATGTTGATTAGTGAAAGAGGACAAAATAAAAATTCTGACTCGTGCACGTTTAAGACGATGTAGTCTAGTTGTTAAATATTCAACTCGTAATATTATCCTATAAATATTGGGTAACTAAAAAGTAAAACAATAATGTTATATACTTCATAAATTTTATTAAAATAGAAGACTCATTATCATTAACGTTAGTTGGAACAAATATTGTTCTTTAAAAAAAGCAAGACCGCGCTATGAAATTATTTGATACGATTTTTCTAATAATCCCATATAACTTAACTACGTAAGGCTATATAAAATAATCCTAATATGGGGCGATAGTATTCTTTTTCACTTTGAGTAACGTCACCACGTAAAAGCTTCTACAGTTAATCGTCAAAGTTAAAAATTTCTAGTGAGACTGTATTCTTGTTCAATGAAATACATAAGTCAATATTAAATATTTTAAAATAAGACGATAAACCGTAGCAAACTTGGCTCAAAGTAATACTTATGTTTAATATAGTATACAAATTATATAATTTGTTTTGGTTCAAATTAGCGCACAATGTCGCGGGTGAGAATCGAATCCCCAACTTCATGGTTGGAGTAAGGGTGCTCTAGCAAATTATATAATAAGATGGTCTTATAATATGAGACCGCCCATTTTCTTATAGAAAAATTATTCATTTATTGCTTGTATAAATAAGTTGTAATTTTATATTATGTAACCGTCTCACAACATAAGACCGTTTCACTTAATAATTAGTGTTAAAAGAATTTTTGTCAAAATTGAAGTAGGCCATTATATTCCGTTAAGAGTATTGGACATTTGGACTTATAGCCTATATCTCGTAATATGGATTATGGAGTAAATGATATGGACCCATGTAATTA
Organism: Heliosperma pusillum; assembly: GCA_022085475.1. Taxonomy (NCBI): domain Eukaryota; kingdom Viridiplantae; phylum Streptophyta; class Magnoliopsida; order Caryophyllales; family Caryophyllaceae; genus Heliosperma; species Heliosperma pusillum. Next base: position 47,770 of record JAIUZE010007186.1, on the reverse strand, counting down.
GTACAAAAACCCTACTAATACTTGTTGCTCCCTCACTTTAGCCGCTCATCACATTTGCAGTTGTCTCTCTCGCCTCTCAGTCTCTCATCCTTTGTATTAGTATTCCTTCTTATTTATAAAAAGAAGACTACTTAAGCCATTATCATCATTCATGTTTCAATTGTTTTTCCGAAACCATTTTATCAAAGATGAGTCCTTTCTATTTTCTTTTTTCGATTTCAATAACTTCTTCTCTTTTACCCTTTTTTATTTTATTTTCTGCAGTTTATACACAATTGATAAATTATAATGTTTATTCTAAACATCTTTAAGTTTCTGTAATTTCTCTCCGTCTTTAATTCATTATCTATTTTCTCTATTTTTAAATCATTGTTTTATTTGAATTGTAACTATTTCATAAATGAACATATTGAGATTTGCTCCTTTTTTTCTACTCTTATTATGTTCATATTAATTATATACTTCGATTTTTTCGTTTTTAAAATGTGTTTTTTTGCTATTTAAGGTTTTCTTATTTTGATAAATAAAGTAGTCAATATATTTTCGTGGATTTAAACTTGTTCATTTAATTCCATGTAAATCAAATTAAATTGATTGTAAAACGTGGGTAGCATAAATTCAGGAAATAAAGATGTATCTTTGAAAAATTGACTTTCAACCACAGAGCGACACCTCAGCTCTGTGGTTGTTGCTTTCTTAAATAAGGATAGGGTTATATTTTAAAGTGAAATACGGCTATTTTTTTTTTTAGTTTAAATAGTGACTCAGAGTGTAAAAAATATTTTAACTCTATTAATGTAGGGTATTTGAGTTTTATATTTCAGACCATTTTAATTATATATTTATGTTATCAAATTTAAAATTGGCACATTAAATGAATATCGCTTATTTCCTTAAAAGTATTGAAATTTAATGAAATATACTCAGGAATCTAAAATTTACTGAACTTAAAGCTTAATATATCCTCTTATTTATGTAAGTCCAAACGACCACAAAAATGTAAGAAAATGTAGAATCAAAGGCTTGAACTCATGACCTCCAAAATTAACCACCACTTTCAATTTCTATATAGAAATCAACTATGCTTATATTTGATAGTAAAAGCTATTTATCATAAAATTATATAGGGCTATAGCCCATATAGCATATCCCTCCCTCCGCCCCTGCTTAGAACTCGTTTGGTTGCCTACCCAACTTATGGGAATTCTAAATACCATGAATTGTGTTATTTGGAAGTATTTTGGTTACCCACGATTTTTTTATAAAATAGGGGTGTTTCAAGCTTCATAAGAGTTTCCAACCCCCACATAATGGGGAACTAAGCTACGTAGCTCCACGTCCCACCCCCGAAGATCAGTTGAAACTCCTAGTAAAAATAAAAAGAAACTTTAGTATGACACCCAAACATAAAAACGCAATTCGTATGAGTTCTAAGATAGGAATTTAAATCATGTGAATTGCAAACTAATACTCCCTCCTAGTCACTCATTTCTTCCCCTTTCTCTTTTACACAAAAATTAAGGAAATGAATTTGGACCACACAAAACACACTACCCCACATCCAAATGAATTTAGACCACACAAAACACACTACCCCACATCCAAAAAGGGAAAGAGGGAAGAAAACCCGACTTACCCAATAAGGAAAGTGGGAAGAAATGACCGACTAAGATGGAGTACATGATTTTAAATCGTGCAGAGTCAAACTTTAATTTGATAAATTTGATAAAGGATAATAGTTTTATTTCTTATTTGTTTTCTTATTTAAGTATATGGAGTTTGGAGGGAAAACTTTTGAGAATTTTTATATTAAGATTGACATTACTTTTGTTTATCTTGCAGCTTTCTATACCATATTATGTATCACATAAAATCTACAAGCTTTATTTTTGCACAAATTCTCATTTGTGATGGATCGACCCGTCGCAAGCTTGCGACAGGTCAAATTCCCCTCACAAAGAGCAAGTGGAGGGGCAAGTGGGGTGCAAATGGAGCGCCTCACTTGCCTTGCCACATGCTCTTTGTGAGGGGGATTTGACCCGTCGCAAGCTTGCTACGGGTCGCCCCGTCACAAGCAAGACTTATTGTTTTTTTTTTTTTATGTATAAAAAACTTTTAAACTCCAATTCACAATGTTTTGGTATTGCCACGGGCTTAAATGTCACATTTAGATTGAGAAACCTAAAGATTAAAGTCAAGTGATCAAATGGGGTTTGGGCCAATACGGTTGGGCTTACATGAAATTTTCAGCCACGGGCACGTGGGCTGGGCTAGCGGGTTTGAGAAGATTTCGCGGGCCGAACCTTTACCAACTTTGGTGAATACGTTATTTGTACCCGCTTTTTCCGGGTCGGATGACCTGGATTTACTGAATGTCCAGTCTACGGATAACAATAAATAAAATAGCGGGAGAATTTTGGGCATTCGATCCAACAACAAATATATACGGAGTAGAGGTGATCATGGGCGGGATCATGCGGGCTTGGGCGGGGCCAGGATAATAAAAACGGCCATATGTGCGGACGGGGCTTGGTCGGGCCAAATGTAAGGGACATTTAGCGATCCCAAGCCCGACCCTTATAGGCTGAAGTGGGCTTTGGGCCTAAATGGGCTTTTTGGGCCGTAAAATTTACGATTTACCGAACAAGATAATAAGCATAATACGTTAAAGTAGTACTTTAAAAACATACTTAGTTTATAAAAACGTACAAAATATCATGAAGCACATATGAATTCGTCTAAAAAACTACAGAGTATATTACATACAACTACGGCACGACGTTTAAATCTCAAACTTAGCGCAGCAAACTTGCTAATTTCGTTAAATATATACTCCGTATATACATGAGTTTGTAAAGAGTTATTTATAACTTTAATGCTAATTAAACAAATTTTATAAGATAAAATATTTATTTATTAATTAATTTGAGCCGGACTGGGCCAAAATTTGGGCTAAACACCTTTTTGTGCCCAAATAAATGGTCAAGCCCTTCATAAAAGAGGGCTGGACCAGGCCGGGCCGGGTCGATGGATTTGGGCCATTTAATCACTTTTATTCCCCCTACTATTAAAAGATTAAGTTAAGCTCTAATTTTCCCGCCTATATAATTGGGCTGGACGTATATTTATACTCTATAGCATGGTATGTAGAAATAGGTCCAGTCTTTTAGATTTAAATATGTATAATAAGTTAAGGGTCCTTATTTTCGCAGTACACATTTTACTCATCTCAGTACACAGTTGACAATTATACCCTTGACATTTCCCTACCCATTTTCTCTCTCTAACTTATCTCTAATTTTTTCCTTAAAAAAAATATATTTTCTCTAATTTATACATATTGTTCCATTTTACTCATCTCATGTCGTCGTCGGGGATGGTTCGCCGCCGAATACGTCATCGTCGGTCGCCGGCAAGAGGGACTTCACCGCCTTACCGGACCGACGGCGTTCGGGGTGGGTGGGCCAGGGTGGTGTATTGGTGTTGGGTGGTATGTGTTGTTGTTGTCATACCTAAAGCAAAGTACACTGTACTACATGAAAGAAATGAAAAGCAGACGTTGTACATGGAAACAAAAACAAGCAAGCTATCCTCCCTACATCACCACCACCGGCATCACCTCTATCGACGACAAATTTTAACGGGTCACCTATCTTCCTTCTGGCCGGCGATTATGCTACCTGCCATCGTCAACCACCTCAGTCGGCCACCGGCGACAACCATTACCCCCAAACCATCCCATACCATTTTAATCCCTAATTAATTTCAACATAAACCCTAATTAAATAAAAATAAGATACAAAGTTATACTAACAAAGAGTCAATTTTATTCCTAATAATTGATTATTATTGAATTTAAAACTTAATCTATGGTGTAATAGTTATTTATAATTGAAGAATTTGAAAAAGGTTAAGGATTGAACAATAGAGAAAAATGAAGAGAATTAGGTTTCAAAATTTTCAGTAAAGGGTAGTAAATGGAAAATTAGGTGTCAAATGTACTAAAATGAGTAAAAGATGTACTGCGAAAATAAACTCCGTAAGTTAATAGTTCAGAATTTACACAGTTTATCTCAAGTTTTTTAAGTTGATTCTAATTTTATGATAAAAAGTTCATTCATTTTTTTATGAAGAGTTGCAACAGAAAAATACGACTAATTAACAGTAAAAAATTACACACAATATCATATGTTTCGTGGGAAAAACAAATATTTTTCTTTAAAGTACTCATTTACATGACTTTTCATGACTTTAATACTCCCTCTCATCCAGACCAAACTACCCAGTTGACTTTTCACGGTCTACGAGACGACACTTTGACTACGTTTTTCTTCATTTATATATTACTTTTTTGCATCGAAATAATATTTTTTCAAAACCTCTTTTTTGATACATGTAAATATGTCAATTTTATATACAAATTTTAAAAATTTGACTACATATAATCAATGTCATTTATATACAAATTTTTTGCATCGAAGTATTGTTTATCAAATATGAGTTATCACTTTAAAATATGTTTTTCTATAAATAATAATAACCTATATAAACTTTGCATTCATTAGACGGGATCTATACTAGTACGGAGTAACTGGATTGTGCGAATGCGCGAGATTTTCTCTGGTACAATAATTTGGAGGAGTCCCTAAGCGACAGAAGACACAACTTGTTGCTTAACTCAGTTGTCTTCCTTAACCTTGTCTGTTCATTTTCCTCACATAGGAAGACATTTGTAATTACTTATTTCATTTCTAGAAAGTGTTAAAATACGATGTTTCGTTCTCAATAAATGTTGGTCAAAATCCCATTCCCTTACACCTTCACCTTACTATGAATCAAACAAAGTTGTCTCCACAAATTGTTTCTAAAGATAATTTTAATGCCATGATTCGTCCAATATCAAATAAGTTAAAATATAGCAAATTTGAACTATGCTACACAATTAACTAAACTATGTACAATCAAATAATGTGGATTAATATTTTAATTTTGGTAACATGATATTACAATTTAAAATCATGTTATCATAAATAGTACTCCATAATAAGTTAAATAAATACTCCCTCTGTTTTTTATTAATCTTCCCATTTGTTGAATATATGTGAGAAGTATTTTAATGAAATGAGAAGATTAATAAGATATGGAGGGAGTAATAAATAACTAGTGTTGAGCATGTTCGAAAGCGCGATTTTTTCCGATAAAAATTTTAGGGGTTGTATTGCTGGAGCTTTTGAAACGGACAAGAATAGATTCGATCCATTTTAGTGTTTGGTTTGATTTTTTTATGGAGTTAGATACTCAATTAATTCTAACTCTTAGCTAACTCATTGGAATCCGAGTAATTAAGGATTCCCTGTCTCATTTGGTGTCTCATTCTGTGTCCCACTCCATATAGATTCTAACAAATCAACCAATTAATATATATACTGCATATTTTATTCTTACAATAGGTGATGTGTCAGAATCTGTATGGAGTATGACACAGAATGGAACACAAAAGTGGAACAGATAATCCTTACTGTTGGAATCCCATACCCATTTATACGCCCAAGTTTCTAAATTCATTCCATCTGATTACTACTACTCTATCTATTTTAAAATTAAACCAAACAGCTATGAACTAGTATGAGCTTTTAACTCCATACTTCTATAGTATCGCAATCCATTTCGATACTTTAAAACAACGACCCCTTAGAACATGTAACAATATGGTATTTAACTTCATTTTGGAAAGGGTAAGTGTTATGGCAGATGAAAAGAAAGATAGAGAAAAACAACACACAAATTTATGTGATTTACAAGCGATGTGTTAGATACATTTAAATAGCAGAAGAGATGAGACTCTTATTGATATTGAAGAGTTAACAAATTTTAATATTTAGATTCAAAAAGTTATGATATGCATAACTATCAGGGTGAGATTTATAGAGATTATATAGTTTGTACGGAATTTCTCCTCTAAGACGGTCGTACAGTGCGGCCAAATGAAAGTGACCACTTTTTAACAAATAGTGGTATCTTTTTATGACTAAAAATGACCTTTTTTTTTCCTAAGTGATCACTTTTTACCAAAAAGTGGTCACATTTTACAAAAGAAATGCTATGCAACTGTCGTATAGAAGAACTAGGTAATTTGTAAGACCTAATACAAAATGACCCAGTAATTAGGCCCAAAATAGAACTCTAGCCCAAACAGATAACAGACACCGCCCACCGGTTAAGGTTTCGGGGCGTTGCCCACGAGCCCCCACTAGAGATGAAAACCCTTGGACCCCGACTCATTGATCGAACAACGAACCCCCGTCATAGTCATTCAAAGCGACGACTAGCAAACTCAAGGCACAAATCCAACCGTAAAATATTTGCCTTATGACAAGGAGACTAACAATGATTAGACAAAGATTGTGACTATAATTACGGTCAATATTTATAGTATATTAATTTGGAACAAATATTGTTCAATACTGTAATAAATATGAAGTAGTTTTTTTTTTTTTTTTTTTTCAAATTTTATTAGTTTTATGCGCCGTCCAATACGGAGTATGATGTAATAGGTTTGTAAGAAAGTTGTTGGGTAACTTGTACGGAGTACTTGTTCATTTGTTCTCCGTAGACAGAAGCCAAAATTTGGGAAGAACCCACGAGGTATCAACAAATGTTCAAGTTGCTCATCAGTTGACGAACTAAGAACCAAGTATATAAGTTATTTGGGGATCCAATTTCTTTTAGGAACTCAACACTCCTTTAGTTAACAAAAAGAAAAAGTGTCACTAGTTGTTAAGAGAAATTAAGGCACCAATTTTACATGTATAAAATGTTTTGATCGGATATAAATCGACTTATGTCATAAATTTCACCGGGTTATGTACTGGTCTTCTTCTCGTCTTCTATCAATATGACATGCATTGTGCACTTGGGCCTAGAAAGATTGAAGAATTTCAATCATACAACCGATTGTATTTACAATCAACTGGGAGTAACCGATCGAGTTCATTTTAAAGGTTATTAAGTTAGCTTTCAAATTATTGAAAACTTACTTAGCTGGGTTTATGACTGAATAGTAGCTGAGCTAATTCTAAAGCTAACTCATTACCTTTGTGAGTTAGCTCAAGAAGTTCGTGTAGGAGCTCAACTTTGTATATAAGCTCATAACTTTGAAGGGCAAGAAATGCTTTTATTGGTTAAATAATACTACCATTTATCACTGTCAATAAATGAGTGTGATTATATATAACGAATCGTCTATTCATCTTATAATACTATACGATGATATGGTCGTAGACGTACAATAATTAACCATAACCATTGTTGAACCATGTCTGTTGATGATGACAAGTCCGTGCTACTTGTCGTTTAACGTGTTTGATTGCTTGTGCATGCCTAGATGATTATCACAGTGAATGGAGCTTAAGGAACTATGAAGAATCGTTCTAACTACTCTTTGGTCGTCTAGCTAATGTAAGGATGTTATTTTTGAGCACAACTCATTGTGACAGTTTTGAACAGTCTTTGAGACTGTTCAAATCATGATGATTTAATGCAGAACAACTCAATGAATATTTTTCAAGAGATTTCGAAAAGCCTTGAAAGATCTTTCTCAGTAAAATTTATTTGAACGATATCTCTTAATAAAATAATCTTCTCCAACCCTATGAGTCCTCTTTGGAAACTTATTTTGTTAAAAGATTATTTTATTTTAAGGTTGTTTTAAAAGATATGGACTCTTTAGAAAAGATATTATTTTTAAATATTATCTTTACCTTGTTTTGCAAGATTCCAAAAACTACCTCTATTATATATTCTATCAATCTAGTAGGTTGAAGGTAAGAGAATACTTTATTGAAAATCATTCAGCAAAGAAAAACAACTTGTACGTTTAACGTGAAAAATTCTCTTGAGTTGTTCCCTTAAGTCGGATCGTGAAAGTGTTCAAATATATTCATCCCTTAAGGTCTTGTCTCTACTGTTCGAATTTGTGAACCATATAAAGAGACAAAGTTCTTGTAATTTTCAGTTTGTGAGTAAGAGATTATTGGGGTACGGGGTTGTACTCGAGTCGCACGATCGGGTTGATCGTGGGGGGCTTCTTTGTAATCGGGTTGATTTATAAGGAAGATATTAATAAGAGAGATAGTGGACGTAGACCTTTAGAGAGTAGGTCGAACCACTTAAAAACCGCTGCGTTCTTATTGTTGTTTGATCGTTATTTTGTTTTCCTGTATTTCGATTCATTCACGAATCTGTTCGAATCAGTACTGCACAATCTTCATTGTTTAAACAGTTCGCTGAACTGTTTAATCTGCCTGAGTGCTGATTCGTAACAGATAAATTTCGAGTTGTTTCTTTAAAGTTTTAAAAGGTACTTAATTCACCCCCTCCCCCTCTTAAGTATTGGATCCATAAACTCAACAACCATCTTCCTGACAATCAATAAGATCACTAGGCACTAGGTAAGACAAATTAGACAATGGTAATGTGAGAGTGTGCTCCCTCAGTTAAGTCGCTAATCATTGTTGTCAATAGTCGGTTAATCATCAAAGTTAGCGACTGTGGATTCCCTCGTCGCAAAGAAAAAAAAGTCAACTTTACAATTCTAGCTATGAAAAAATTATTCTCCTATGAAAAAAAAAACAGATTTACTATCGTATCATGGTGCATGCAAGATATTTCGTGCCTAGTGTATATTGCTCAAACTATCTCCCATGTTATAATAATGTCACAATTCCAAAGGTAATGTAATTTTTTTATCACAAATTCTAGAATAAGATGGTCTCACACCGTGAGACGGTGTGAAACGGTCCTATTCTAGAAAAAATCATTCATTTATTGTTGTTGATAAAAGAGTATTGTTTATAAAAGTGGACCGTCTCATATAGTGAGACCGTCTCACACAATACTTACTGATTTTTTCTTAAGTAGGCTTTTACCGATACTTATTTACAAAATTAGGGCTCTTTCAAACTTATTTACAAAAAACGGGTCCACGTCAGCAAAATTTTGTTTTTTTGATGTCCGTTCACTCAGTCGCTGAACCATTCAGCGACTGACTTCTTTGGTGAATTTTTTTTTAACCTCAAATATCAGACCTTTGGGCAGAAACTACCCAGTTGCCTTCCAATAGTCAGTCGCTGAACCATTTAGCGACTGACTTCTTTGATGATTTTTTTTTAACCTCAAATATCAGACTCTTGGCAGAAGATCTGGCATTTTGCTCAAGTACTCAGTCGCTGAATGGTTCAGCGACTGAGATCTTTGATTATTTTTTTTTTAACCTCAATAATCACAAAATTTCCCGAAACATTTTCCATACCTGTTTCTACCTACAACCGTCCATACCCATTTTTCAAGAAACACATAAATTTGATATAAAAGGAGCTTAAAATTCTTACACTTAAATCCAATACATAACATTAGGTTTTCTTAAAACATAACCATCTAACCAACACATATTTGAAATCTAATACATAGTTTCTAGTTGCGTTTTTTCCCCTTCTTGCGTGTTCTTAGAGATGACTTCGCTTCTTCACTTTCTTGAGTCATGAGAGGTTGCCTATGTGCAAGGTGACGGAAGTCATATCTTGGTGGACTAGGAGGCGTTGGCTGTTGGTATTTGATCAGATGCCCTTGTCCCGTATTTACAAGCGAATCGAGAGACATGTTGCGCATCTTCTCTATCATAGCATATTGAGCCAAAGGGATGTCATCGGGCATGTTGGAAATCATTTGCTCGGTTGTGTTGTAGGTAACCATGTTTGCTTGAGTCTGAATCAATTTATTATATTTGTACATTAAGTATAAATTTTATATTAGAAAGAATGAATTAAACAATTTGTAATTTTGTATATAAATAAGAAAACAAATACTTACTAGTATTTGGAACTCCGCCGCGGTTGGGTAATAGTAGTGATGATCCTCATAGTCATCGTTCACATTTTGGCTTAGAGGCGTAATGATGCGGCGGGTAATAATATTATACCACTCAAAGTACTCGTCCTCAAAGCTCATCAAACCACAAAAAGGAAGCCCCGGCTCCACCATTTTTGACATTCGGTTTTCCCATTTAGCTATCGACTCTTGATTCATAGTCTCATAGTTAGCCGACCAGTCGCCCTTTCTACTAATATCATGCAATTTGGTGCAAGTGCTACCCATTTTAGGGATCATTTGTTGCCACCCAAATTGTCGAGTACATCTATTTGGGAAATGCCATTCAACCATTTCAAAGAAAATAAGCGGAGCAATAACGGTCCATTCGGCTTGGTCTTGGACACATGTTGGGGAGAGGTGTTGTACCACACTTGGTGTGTATGGTTGCCATACGAATTGCAATTCCACCATCTTGTCTAAGAGGTCCCTAATGACTACCAACCCGAGTCTATGATCCTTAAATCCCCGTTGCACTCTTAGCCATTGACATGCCAAAGGATCTACCCCAGTCAATACTTGACTCCCAAGGGGATATGCTACCCCAGCCTGTCGAGGTACACGTGACCTAACTATGTCCGGGCGTCCAATTGACACTCTTTCCCAACTCCATAATTGCAATAATAGTAAAGGGCCGGCTATTTCAAACCAATCAACTTTAGTGCCTTTACACAAATTTTGGTAAAGGCATGCCAAGACCCCACTTCCCCAACTAATGTCGTCTATTTGATCCAAATTCTCCAAAAGGGGTAAATAAATTAAACTCACGGTATTACCGGTTTTATCCGGAAACAAGAGAGCCTCAAACAAATAAAGCAAATAAGCTCTTACGTGGCAATGCAATTGATATTGAGAATTAATGTTTGCCAGGTTTTGAAAATTGTCATGAAGCCAAGTAAGTTTTAATTTTGACCCTTTTAAAGCAACAGTTGACGGTGTTGCTCCTAGCAGACGCGCACATAAATTTCGCTACCCCCCTCACTTGAACCCGTTACTGGTCTCCCACTTATTCTAAGGCCCAAAAGCATGGCCACATCTTGAAGGGTGACAGTTGCCTCACCGAAAGGCAAATGAAAGGTGTGAGTCTCTTGTCTCCACCTTTCTACCAAAGCCATGATCAAATCAGCATTCAATGGGACATAACAAAGTGGAGTAATACCTCGGAATTGGGTGTTGTTTACATATGTAAGAACCGCTTCAGGAACTTCAAATGCTTTCAAGGCTTTCATGTGGCCACGTAAGGTGAGAGGTTCGAGTTCTACTCCTTGCCAAATCGCCTCACTACGGTGAGTCGATTGGAGATGAAAAATTCTTCTATCATCGGGTCCGGGATCCATCTGAAAAGAAAATTACATGAGGAAGTTGAAAATGTATAGAAGAAATAAATATATATAGAAAATTATATATAGAAGAAATAAATTAAAACTACATAATTGAAAATGTATAATAAATAAAACAAAAACATAATAAATATAAAATAGAAGTCATACATAATTATATTGAAATGGTTGCTTGGTTACAAAAGTAATTAACTACATAACTGAAATTGAAACTACAAACAAGAATTACAAATTACATAGTAAATTCAATAGTTTTTGATGAGCTAGCTTTTGAAGGACAACTACGTTTATTATGACCCTCTACACGACATAAACTACATGAGGAAGTTGCTCGTTGATCCATTTCATTGTGGATTCTTTTCGACTTTGGACGGCCTTTTACTCTTTTCATGGAATCATTTGGAGTCAGTTTTGGTCCCACCCATGGCATCCAATATGACTCATCCGGAACCGGGTGGAAACTTGAGCGATATGAGCCATGGTACTCTCCAAATGAGTAGAATGGGTCAACATATTGATCGGAACTTATACTGTTAGCTCGACAAACTGCCATTACATGAGAACATGGCATATGATAGATTTGCCATTTGTTGCATGTGCAAGTTCTATCTGAAAGAATGACTGCGTGACCATGATTACCTTCACTCCCAAGTCTATTCCCTCTTCCCGTGACAACCTCCTATATACCTCTTCGTGCATCATAACAAGTAACTTTGTGATGAGCCGCCCGTTTCACATTTTCATCAAGCTTTTCAGTCACTTTCTCCGACCACATACATCCCTCTAACAACCTTTTGTTAGCATCCTCACGGTGCTTTACAAAATACGAGTTGATCCTAAAAAATGTAGCCTTAACAAGTGCGGTGATAGGTAAAAACGAACACGTTTAAGAACACCATTAAAACATTCCGAATTGTTGGTTGTTTTGATGCCATAATGGTGTCCACCATCATGACACAAGGACCATTTGCTAAGTGGGATACTTTCCAAAAGTACCTTTGCACTTGGGTTAAGATTACCAATTTTTTGCATGCCTTTGTTAAACCTCTTAGGTTGTGTCGCGCATGCCGTTGAAAGGAACGCAAGCTTCAATTCATTACTTTTGAACTTTGTGTTTATGTTTGATGCATGATGTCGGGTACAATATCTATGGAACGCTTGTGGCTCGGTCCATCCACCACCCACTTTATTCATTGCCCTAATGATACCTACATGACGATCCGATATAACGCAAATTCCCTCTCGTTTAGTGACATGTTTCCTTATGCAATCCATAAACCACCCCCAAGTATTATCGATACTCTCACAATCAACTATAGCAAAAGCTAAAGGATAAATTTGATCATTGGCATCCACCCCAATTGCAATCAAAAGAACTCCTCTATACTTACCATACAAATGAGTTCCGTCTACGGTAAGAATTGGTCTACAATGTTCAAAACCCCTAATTGAAGGACCAAATGCCCAAAATACACGATCAAAAACATCAACATTAGAAGGACCCCCAAGTTTGTGTACAAATTTTACAACGGTACCCGGGTTTGCGATTTTCAATGCTTGAAAGTAACGGGGAAGTAGAGCATAAGATCATTTCCAATCACCATACAAATCCGCCATATCTTTTTGTTTAGCCTGCCATGTTTTCATGTAGCTAGGTTCGAAGTTGAATTGAGTGAGAATGTTGGCTCTAAGATTAGATATTTTCACACCCCAATCAGCATCAACTACCGTCCTAATGTGTTTCGCAATAAAACCATTGCTCAAATTAGGATGATCAAGCGGTGGTGCATCAACCACACAAGAGGTATTGTGAGGACCCTTATATGTAACTATAGTGAAAGAATCATTGGTAGCTCCTTTATTAGAGGCCCTCAATTGTCCAATCACATGGACTTGGTTTTCTAGAACATTTGAATGTTACAGTTAGTGGTTTTGATTCCGTCGTTTTGAATGTTTGATTTCTCTCAATGTGATATTGACAGACATATTGTGACAAACCCAATTTATTATTAAACCTTTGACCAACAAGAAACTCCCCACCATCATAACAAGGAACATCAACCTTACCACACCATGTATTAACATACTCCAAATCAATAGATGGGAGTCGGCTAAACTCAATTGTAAGAGCAGAAGGGGTAACAAGATCCTCAAACTCATCACCCGATTCATTCATCAATAACTCATCCTCATCCTCATCAATCTCATCATCATTGGAATTCAAATCATATTGCTCTTGATCAACACTATTACTAGAAAATGGAGCACTAAACAAAGGATTCTCACCCCTCATAGCTTGATTTAACATGTTCGTAAATAAGTTACGAGGTTGTTGGACGGGTATCAAACTAATGTATAGGTCCATTGAAGAGGCATTCATTTGATAAACACTAGCCCACAAAGCTTCCAATGATTTATCATTATTCAAAGATAACACCTTGTAGCCTCTAGCACTAGGATACTTCATCTTAATATCTAACCCAAATTCACTTCTATTAACCTCTAACTCCTCACAAATTAAGGAAGTAAGTTCATCAAAGTTATGGTTACTATTGACAAAAACAAAGAAAGGTTCACCATCTTTGTAAGACACATTTTCCCCTTCAACAACTATTTCACCATTAGAGTAACAACATAAGGGATAATTAGTTTTCTCCATATTCAAACTTTATCTATTATCAAACTAAAAGAACCTAAATAAACAACTAGTAAGACCAAAATCAAACAAATGAACAAGATATATACTAATTGCAAAAACCTAGAAATTTACTAATTAAAACAACTTTCATATAAAACTAACAAGATTTAGAGGTTAAATGCAAGTATACAATACCTTGAAAGAAGTTAGGAAGAGATATGGAGTGGATTAAGGTAGTTTTGAGGGAATGAATTGGGGATGAAGGATTTTCGGGTTTTTAGGGTGGGGTTTTAATTTGGGGATTTTTTGGATTTAGAATAAATGAATGAGGGAAGGGTGTTTCGCGTGTTTTGATAGCTTCAGTCAAGATCTCAGTCGCTGAACCATTCAGCGACTGAGTACTTGAGCAAAATGCCAGATCTTCTGCCAAGAGTCTGATATTTGAGGTTAAAAAAAAAATCATCAAAGAAGTCAGTCACTGAATGGTTCAGCGACTGACTATTGGAAGGCAACTGGGTAGTTTATGCCCAAAGGTCTGATATTTGAGGTTAAAAAAAAAATTCACCAAAGAAGTCAGTCGCTGAATGGTTCATCGACTGAGTGAACGGACATAAAAAAAAAAAATTGCTGACGTGGACCCATTTTTTGTAAATAAGTTTGAAAGAGCCCTAATTTTGTAAATAAGTATCGGTAAAAGCCTACTTAAGAAAAAATTTCATTTTAATATGCCATGGATTTCAATCAATGTTAAAATTACGTCCATAAAATACTTTTTTTAATATTTATTTTGAGAGTTATTTTAAGTAAAGTTAAATAAATGATTGTAATAAGAGAATAAAAGATAAAATTAATAACTAAGACGACGGAAGCATATATTATGTATAACATTGGCTATATTTATTGAGCAAAATGGAGAGAACTAATGATAAAAAGATCCATGATTACGACCCACTCTTGTTGTAAATCTTTAGTAGTCTCTTCATTATTTGTTGTTGACTACTCAATGCTATGGACGATTCTTATGACGTATGTTATATGTGTGTTAGTTATGTAGTTCAAGACCTAGATCTACCGTGACCTAAGTAAACATCATATAGTAACTTTTTTAACGTTATATTTTGTCACCTTAACAAATAGTAAAAATACTATAGATTATATATACATTACTAATAAATTATTTTAAATTATTGCAAATGCCTAAAACTGTTTAACTTCTAAATTTATACAAGATATGATAATAATTAGAATGAAATAAATTACTACTTAGAACAAGCTCATGAGTTTTCTATTCAATAATTCTTAAGTTTAATTTTGTTTTGGCATCCTAAATGAAAATATTATAGAGATGACTTATTTCGTACTCATTCAATTCGAACAACTCTTAGCTTGTAAGTTGTTATGAAGTTAAGAAAGCAAGTGACGTATTCATGAGACGAAAACTCGCGAGTCTACTTACCCAAATAAACACCCGTCAACCAATTTTTTTTATGGTCGATGTTTGTAGTATCTTGAATATATATTGAGTTAATTGTTTTTATTAGGAAGTCATTTTAAACACACGATATTTCAATAGGGTATCGACAAATATTTTTTTCATGGTTTCTAAATTAAACAACGGGTCTTAAGAATACTCTTTTATATTTATTCATTTAGTCGTTGATATTTTTGTATGTGTAAATTAATCAATCGGAAAGGAATAATTGAATTAAACAAGAGTAATTGTTTCATTCTTTATCAAATGCAAAATCACTCATTAGAAAAAAATTAACTATTTTCATTTAATTTGTTATAAGAAGATCCTAAAGGATTTATTAGGAACTAGGAAGTAAATCTCATTAAATTAAGAACAATAATTCCTGCTTAATACAGATATTATACATCTTAAGTTTAAGACGAGTCAAATATTATACGGTGGTAATAAAGACAAATTTTTAGTCACTTTCTAGATAACTTATCATGGATTTGTTATGTATTTGACTCATTTTAACCTTAAGACGGATAATACACGTCTTAAATTAGAATTTGTGTTAGAAGAAAGGGAGGAGAAAATGGGAAATGGGAAATGAAGTACTCCCTCCGTCCCGGTCATTTGTTTACCTTTGCTTTTGGCACACTTATTAAGAAAATGGTAGGGGACCATTTGTGATGGTACTTGGTGGATGACATGTGGACAATAGTCCATTGGGTGATCAAATTGTTCATAGATGATTATCCTAATATAGAAAGGTAAACAAATGAATAAGACACCCTAAAATGAAAATGGTAAATAAATGACCGGGACGGAGGGAGTACATGTTATGGGCCATGAAACATAGTCCTCATTTGCCTTGCATGTCAAGCAACTCTCACTTGCCTTCTCGATCCAACCTCTTTTCCTTTGTCTCTCTTTCTTCTCTCTTGTATTTTGTAAAACTTTCACTCCTAAAAATAAAACATTAATGTCTAAAGAATCATGATCACCATTTCCAGCTCAAACCCCATGTGAGTTCTTAACTCTCTTTTCCCCTATCTTTTTATATTTTTAATTTTCCTCTCATTCCCAATTTCCCTTTAATAATTCCACTTTAATGATTTTCTCTATGTAAAAAAGTAAAAAACTCTTATTTTTATTCTTGTGTGAAGGAAACAATTGAATTTCATGTGTTTATAGAATGAATCTCTTTAGTTGTTACTATATGTTCTAGCTAGGTATTTTTATTTTCTACTAATTTAATTGTCTAAAAGACCCTACTTAATAATTGAACAAGAACATTTATTTTTAAATGATGATTAGCCAAACTGCATGAGTAAAAATCAAATCATTCTTAAAATATTGGATATAAAATAAGACATTATTAGTTCACTTCTTTTATTTTTATTTTTATTTTGCTAAGTGCCTTAAATTGTGAATTAAAGCTTTATTTAAGAAAAGGGAAACCTTCTCAAAGTTTATATTTTTCTTAGCTCAACCGTTTCCTAAAAATACTTTATTTGGGGAACTAGAGGACCTTTTATTGTTAGTTATAGTACTACGTATATGACGAAAGCATTTTTAAAATAATGCTACAAAAATAAATATTTGTCGTTTTAAGTCGGGTTTAAAAATATTTATCAATATGGTGTTCATGTAGGTTCGGATTTCGCGAACCAAAAACATTGAGGAAACACGCCATTGACAATGACGTGTTTTTAATTTTTTTAAAAAAAAAACTGTGTATAGACACCAATTCCCAATGGTGTGTCTCCTGTACAAAACCCGCTATTCCCAATGGCGTGTTTAGTTTTAGTCCATTTGTGTAAGTTTGCATTTTCCTACTCACTAGAAACACGCCATTGCCCAATGTTTTTGGGTCGCGAAATCCGAGCATACGTGGACACCATTTCGATAATTTACCCGACCTAAAACGACAAATACTTATTTTAAAAATGCTATCGTATATGATTCTCTCTCCGTATAGCATTTGGGGGAAAAATAATGGTATATATTGGTATATACTCACTTTATTTCTTCACAAGAATGACCCCTTGCTTTTGTATAATAAATAATCACTCTAATAATCTTAGTTAGATATTCTTTAATTTTTCATGACAAATTATCGTAAAAGTACTAAACTTTATTACGTACTCTATATTTCGCAACAAATCTTTTGCATTTTGAAATTATCTTAGGCAAGTTTTGAAAAACGTAAACAACCTAATACTCGTATTAACAAAGATATTTTAAAAAACCTAAATAACAACCCATTGATGTCAAGGGATAGAGATCTAACACAATTTTTTGTTTAAGACTTAGCATATTCGTTTTAAATAAGAAACGCGTCAAATAAATAAATGAGATAAAAACAATGTCTAGGGGATGACAACCTCAATCTTGTACCATTTATCTATTTGGGTTAACCATCAGCTTAAACATTTAATTGAGATATTTCTTTAGCTTGAATTGGTATCTTCAACGAGTTCATTTATTATTTACTATTGTACCTTTAAAACAATTTTTGAAGTAAATTACTCCTTCCATTCCAAATTAACTAACCTCTCGTACCCCATTTTGCTTATATTTTACGCTTAAGTTTATTGGTCAAGGGCATTTATGATATTTCACTAATTTCTCTTAAATACAAATTTTAGTTAAATTAGAACAATAAAAGTGGAATAAAGGTAGTATTATACTACCTTCGTCCCGGTCATTTGTTTATCTTTGTTTTTAGCACAATTATTATGTAAATGGTAGAGAATCATTTGTGGTGGTACTTGATGGATGACATGTGGAAAATAGTCCCATTAGGTAATCAAATTACTCATAGATTATTATCCTAATATAGAAAGGTAAACAAATGAATGAGACACCCTAAAATGGAAATGGTAAACAAATTAGCGGGACAGAGGGAGTATTACACAAGCATTTTCATTTAAAAAAAAAGTCCATATTTTAGATTTTTATTTTAGATTTTTGTATTAAGATTTTAATGAATATTTCATAAATTTGTTTTTATTTAAATTATCAAAGGCGGTGTCTTTCTCAAGTGCGTGTGAGGTGGTGTGTTTATAGCTCGATTCTACCGTGACTGTCAGTTTCTTCCCCCTTTTTCTTCTCTACCCTTTATAGTCTTCCTTATCCCTAAGGTTTTTTCTTCCTCTTTCTCTCTCTTTTTGCTCCACCCTTCTTTCTCTAAACCATTTATTTTCTTCAGAAAATCAACTCTTTTCTAACTGGGTTTTTGTTTTTCTTATTTGGGTTTCTCTTACTTTCCTTAAATTCTTCCATTTTTAAACAATAATTTAGTTGTTTTTATCCATATTTTGCATGAAAAAAAGTTTTATTTATTGGAAAAAACAAGTTTAATCAAGGAATGATGATTGTTGTTGATGGAGGGAGAGTGTCATTTGAAGTGTAATAAAAGCAAAGGTAATTGTTATTATTGTTATTATAATATAATAACATATCATATAATTTCATTAAAAAAGGTGTTATTAAGCTAATTAAGAAGTGATTAGCCTAATCAACCTGAAGAAATGAATACTAATAGTAGTACAAGTGATCTCATCGACATGAAACTTGAAGAACACCAGCTTTGTGGATCCAAGCACTGCCCTGGATGTGGCCATAAACTCGAAGGATCGAAACCGGTATGTGTTTAATTTATGTAACTAAATTACCTAAAAAATCCATTATTTTCTAAAAGAAATAAGGTCTCTTACACTAAAAGGACGAGATTAATTAGTTATCTCAGTTTGAACCACTAGGCTGAAATAGTACTCGTACAAAAAAATGGTTAAAAAGCATGAGGATTAAAGTAACTAAAGTTAAAAAGTTCTATTTAATTTAATTTAGGGATAAAATATGTCTATTTAGAATAAAGTTACAAAGAAAAGAAGAATTCGAACCTGCGATTTAGTGTTCAGGTATCTACTAAGATTTTTGTAGTACAAAATTATGAATTATGAAGCATGGGGATTAATGAATCATGATGTAGAATGATTTAGAATTATGGGTTGTTGTTTTACTTGTCTACTTTCTTTTTCTAATTACTATTTTTGGGTTGTTCTTTATTTTTTAGGTTTTCATATAATATTATTATTTTAAGTGGTTTAATTAATTGAATACTTTTGGAGTAGGATTGGGTAGGTCTACCAGCTGGTGTCAAATTTGACCCAACAGACCAAGAGTTAATTGAACATCTTGAGGCAAAAGTGGAAGCAAAATCTTTCAAATCACATCCTTTAATTGATGAGTTCATTCCTACTATTCAAGGTGAAGATGGTATTTGTTACACTCATCCTGAAAAACTCCCAGGTAATTAATTAATCATGCATATAATACATCATTTTATGCTAGTAAAAATATATCCAATTTTAATAAAAATGAACTAAAATTTAGTATTTTTTTTCCTTTTTTTAAGAAAAAAATTCCAACTATTTAGTCTATAATAATGTGTAAATTTGAGTTTGACCTAATTTTTGATTTTTTGCAACCATTCGATAATAAACAGAAATTAAATGTATCATAACGAGGGGATAGAGGTTCGAATCTGAACTAATATTTCATGAATATATTGTTATTAATTTATGATAATAAGGTCACTTCACCTCACTCTTTTCTTTTTTACTAGTCTATAACACCTTACTTCCTTGCTTAACTAAAAAAGGTTGTTGTTTACCTCTTTCTACAAGTCATAACTAGAAAACACACTAACTATCTCCATACTCACAAGTTTTAATTTCTTCAAGTATTTCTCCTCTCATTTTTCTACTAAGTAGTTTGTTATGACTTTGGATAGATATAATGGGTAATTTGGTGCACCTAAGTCAATCTAACTTTGAATTGTTATTTTTTCCTTGTTTATATTTTCTCATATCTTATTTCTTAATATATGTTTTTGATTACATTAGGAGTAACAAGAGATGGATTGAGTAGACATTTCTTCCATAGACCATCTAAGGCCTACACAACCGGTACGAGAAAAAGGAGAAAAATCCAAACAGAATGTGACCTCCAAGGCGGTGAAACCCGGTGGCACAAAACGGGTAAAACAAGACCGGTAATGGTAAATGGCAAGCAAAAGGGGTGCAAGAAAATTCTAGTGCTATACACAAACTTTGGCAAAAATCGAAAACCAGAAAAAACTAATTGGGTTATGCATCAATATCACCTTGGACAACATGAAGAAGAGAGGGAAGGTGAACTTGTGGTGTCCAAAATATTCTATCAAACACAACCTAGGCAATGCAATTGGACCGACCGTGGTGTAACTATAGGAGATCATCAAGGGAGTAATGAGGCTAGTGGAAGAAGGGAAAGTGGTAGTGGAAGTAGTACATTTGTTAAGGAAATAATCAATAATAATACTAGGGATGATCATCTTATGTCTATCACGGCGGCTGGAGTTGGTGGTGGTAGTGGCGGTGGTGCTTCGATTGCTAGTTATGCAACCATGGATATGCAACAACATTTTAAGGGTGTTGAGCAATTTGGATTTGTGCCATTTAGAAAAGGGTTTGATGAGGTAATTTTTAGTGAATGATCTCTTGCTTTAATAAAATTTAAATTCATGACTTTTAATCTCTTTCCAAGAATAATTAAATATATATAAGCATAACAAACGTCAGTTAGTCACTTAATAAATAAAGTAATTGAGCGATGATACTCATGAGTAAGTTTGAAACACGTCAACATTAAAATAGTCTCGTAATTCTTTGTTTTTCTTACAAATATACCATCTACAAAATCTACATGTACACATTATTTAGGGCTTACATATGGAGTACCAATTTTTGAACTAAAGTGAACCATTTTCTATATTGATTTGCATTTTGGATTTTGGATATTGTTCTTTAGATGTAAATTGAGGAAAGAATAAAACAAGTAGCAGTAAAATGTAAAAAGGGTAAAGTTTTAATATTGGTGCTTTGTTCCTTTGTCTTCCCTTCCTCGTTGTCTTACTTTTCATGTAGTTAAGTGTTGGCTATGCATGCATAACATGAATAATGTTCCATTTGAATGAGCCTCATAATCAAAGTGACTTAACTATGAACTTTTTAACTTTAATTACTAACTAACTAAAAAAGGTTAAGTTGAATATCATTGGTCTAACATACGGAGTACAAAAGCTACAAACCGAATAAAGGAAGCTAAACAAGTGACTAGAATTACACATTAATCTCTTAAAGACTACCTAATTGAAGTGTGGCTAGTTAAAGAACTTTCCCCTTGTTTGTTTTAATTTTGATTTTCAAACGGTTAACCCTTCATCGATATCTTTGGTGTGAACTGGGTAAATTACGCGTATACATAACAGACTATAAACTGTCTATTAAGTACGTCACCCTTTTTGGGATAAAATATTTATGATTAGAAAACAATATATAGTCTCGAATTAAATTGCTTCTATACTATAACGATTTGAATAGTCATTTGCCCTTGTTTGATTTGATTCAGACGACGGGAATAGGAGACGCTTCGACCACAACAAGGGAGACGACAATATCGCCAGCTACCGGAAATGTCCATGACCAAACACCGCATCATTATCATCAACAACAACAGCAACAACAGCAACAACATCAACAACAGCAACAACAACAACAACAACCATACCATCATCAACAACAACAACAACCACCACCATACCATCATCAACAACAACAACAACAACATCATAATCATCCTAATGTTCATCATGCAATGGCTGCTCCCAATGAACAACATCATACAATTACATCAACTTCATATCACAATATAAGTACACCGTCACATCCGATATCTCAAATTATCTCACCACCTCCACTTCATCATGCATCCCTCATTCTCGCGGACGATTCCTTCCATGTCTCTAGAATCATGCTCCAAAATGAGGCTTTTCAGGTAACCCTCCTATTAATTACATGTAGTTGTATAAACTTCATGCACGTTTTAGAATGTGTGTCATGTGTTCTTCCCTCTTGTAAGTTTACTACGCATAATATTGCAAGGATCGGACTAGGTTACACAGTACACATGTTTATGTACGTGCATGAACCATGAGAGTATGAGATGGTAGTATTTTCACTAGACTTAGAACTATAATACTTTAAATAAAATAAAATTAATTAAAAAAACTATAAAATATTTAATCTTTTATTGATATTATTATTAGAAATTGACTCAACTCATACTTGGCATAAAACAAAATTGAAACTTCTGTTATTAGTTTCATGATACAACAAATTTGTTAAAAAATTATAAATGGAAATCAGAAGCTTTGTGGTTTAAAAATGTTTCATTAAAATATACTCGTATTTAAGTACATCACTCAATTATCTTGATTAAATTTAAATTTCATGTTTTATTTAAACCAAAATACAATGATAAGTAATGTGAGCAATTAAAGAAGCATCACTTTAATACGTACAAGTAATATACGAGTACTAAAAAAATTCTATATACTGTGCATGAATTGCACGAGGTCTAAAGTAGTTTCTAAATAAGATAGAATAGTTTGATAATATGGGGTAGAATTTAGAATGAAGTAGCTAGGAAACTTCAGTTTTTGGAAACTAAACAATAAACATCAGCTGGAGACAAATGTCGTCTAAAGTCATTGAAATTGTACAATACATATATACGGAGTACATTTGAGGTATTGCTTTCAAATAGTACTTTCTTTATCTCTTGATGTGGACATCTTTTCCAAAATTTTGAGCCATATCCTGATAATTTGCGTACCTTGTGGTCCTTAAATAAAAGTAATTTAGAAGATATGGTCGATTTTAAAAAAACTAATTGTGGACCAATTTGTTACAGTATTTATTTATTTAGTTACCTTGGGGTGTCAGCTTGTAAAAATCCCATTTATAAATAGCCAAGTGTATTCTTATTGTGTACAGTACAATAATATCTCAATAGTTTACAAATTATTTACGATAATAATAAATGATTGTTTTAAGTTATTGTGTGTACAATTATTTACGTTGTGTATATATAAGCGATTGTATTTGGAAATTTTATATTGGCCTTCTATTGTAACATTAGAAAGGAAAGTGAAAAATGGTTGAGTACATTTAAAAAAAAAAAATTTCATACAAATTCTACATATAAAGTTCGATTATGGTACTTGTTATAAGACCATCTTAATTAAAAGCTTGAGTTGATTGTTCGATTTCAATAATTAATTCTTATTCTTTAATACACATCTCCTGCGAAAGTTGTTCCTTGTTTGAAACATGGATAATGCAAATGCATAGGACTATGTGGGAATATGAATTTACTAAGATTTAAATTAAGACTTGAGAATCATTGAAAAGGCTCTAATACCATAGTTATGATTCGATAAGAGAATATGTTATCATGATTCAGTAAGAGATTATCTAATCGAAAATACTCTTTATGTCCAATTAACTGTTATCTATTAAAATGAAAATAAATAACAATTCACCTGAACTTGATCAATGATCATCATGTAATATTATTGTTATAATCGGACTTCTGACTTATATATAAACACTAACAACTGGATTTGAACGTAACAATTGTCCGATTCTAAATCCTAGTTCCGCCTCTATTAGCGGTATAAAATCCAATTTATTCCATGCATGAAAATCACATGTAAGTAGAGTCTCTTACTTTAATTTGTTAGTTAAAAGTAGTTTACTATTTATAAATGAGTGGTAACTTTCAGTTTCTATTAATATTGAGACAAAATGATTAGTAAATTTTTTTGAAATGATATGAATGACATGTTTTAAAATATGACTTGTTTATTGATTGAGTAGCAACAACGACAGACAGAAGAGCAACAACATCATAAAATGGAAGGAAGGTCTGCTGCGGGTTTGGAGGAAATCATCATGGGTTGTACACCATCACTTGCCGCTGCTCCTTCTAAAGATGTAAGTTTTACCTTTTTGACTCTGAATTCTATGTGACTACTACCTTTTTATTATTTCTTGTTTTATTTGTTACCTCTTATTTGTATAAAATAATCATGTCATTATTAAGGTGTTAAAGAGTTTTGTGCACATATAGATTAACAACTAATTAAAGAAGTGATTTAACTTAACCATGTCTCGAGTTAGACAGATTATCGTGTAAGTGTTAATTAGATTTTCAAATGGAGATAAGCTCGCTTTGGTAATAGCATGCACAATAGAATGTTGAAAACAAAAAGACATATACCGACATATTGTTAAGGGTTTCAAATTCAAGTCTCAAAAAGATAAATTTCAGGCTTAAGACTATGTAGAAAAAAGTGGGTATCACAGCAAACACATATGATTATTGTGTAAAATAAATCTATTAACATTAAAATGACTCATAAATGGTACGAGTAAGAAATAGTAGTTATTAAAAAATCCGTTTTACAAGACATTTATGTAAGGTCGCATGATACAAGTAAGTATAGCTTTCATGATTCTCCAAGAAAAAATATACGAGTGGTATGTATGAAAGAGTGAAAGAGGGTAAACAGGATTAAAAGTTGCAAAGGATATTATATCTTCTATGTCTGCACCATGTTCATAGCTTAGGAATAAAGAGCTAAGTTTTGAGAGAAACTTTTTTTCTTTTCCTCTTTTTCTCCTTTTCTCTTTTGGTATGATAATATTCTCCTATGTTGTACGTACATTATTGTGTAGACAATCGTTTATTTACGTTTTATGTTCTTTGTAAGAGTGAGGCGTTTTATCCAAATATAAACAAATGATTCAAAACGGAGGGGGTAATTGACCTAAATTATATAAGCATAAATCTAGTGCAGCATATTATGTTTAAGATCAATTCAAAGTAATTTAGAAATTCGCCATATTATTACGAGAACAATTTTCAAGGATTTTACCTACATCTTACACAATTTGATTATTCTTATTATTCTGGTGTACGTTTAAACTTTAAATGATGCGCATTTAAGTTTAAGTATATTTTGCATGAAGAACTTGAGTTATGGATTTATGCTTTTATGTATAGTTGCTAACAAGCTAAGTACAAAAATGATTATACCTCGAGATGCACAATAACAATACCATATTAATTCTAGTTGAATTTATGTGTGTTTATTTTAGTGATATTGTAAGTTATTGAGCTTAATGTTTACATAGAAAAACTCAGAAAACATAGACTAAAACTTATAACTTAAAAAAAAAATTATTAAAACGTCGATTATAAAGCTCATGAACTATAATTAAGTGCCATATGTTTCCTAAGTGTAAAAAATTATCTATTTCATTGAGATGTATTTTAACTAAAGAGTAAAAATGATTAAAAGTGAAGCATTTATGTTACAGAAATTTCTTATATAAAATGGTTTACACCAGGATCACTGTAAAAATGGTATTTAAAAGACCTAAATAATCTTAAAGTAACTACTTATATAATAACTTTTATGTATTGGTTTTACATGTAGAACGGTTTTGCAAGAGACTTTGTCTTGTATTACTTTCTTCGATCTCATACTGTTCTCTTATAACTTTTCAGGGTTGTGTAGGTGATACTTTTAACACGTTTATTTCCATTTATATTTTTTTTTTATCAAAAGTATATTTTTATTAAACATTTCTTTGTAGCAAATGTTAATAACTTTATATCTTATCGTAAAGTTTCATAATTTAATAAATATTCACTATCAAAGTTTGCGACTATTGATCTCATTGGAACATCATGTAATTACGGATGAAGTATCTTGTATATATCATAATCCGTGTTAATAAATTGGTGATGTAGTGTCTCTTTGGCCATATCAATTATGATTAATTCCTTATTGACTTGTACAAAACCCTAACCCTAGCATAGTTTGTAGGAATCTACAATGATTTATCAATGTTTTTCCTTGTTTTAATAGTTTCTGCGATTTTTCTTCATGCAGGAGTCTACCATCACAAACCCACAAGAAGCAGAATGGATAAAAAGCCTGAAATTTTCAACATTTTGGAATGAATCTGACCAATCGGATCATCATGGGTAGAAGCAAAAGAAAGAGGCAAAAACAAAACAAGAAAAACAAAAACCGAAAATAATGAAAAAAAAATTACAGTAAATTTCATTTAAATTATCAGCAAAGTACACACATACATATATAAATATAAATATTATTATTTTATAGTATCTATGGCTTTGGTAGTGTATTTATTATTTTCTCTTTTATTTTATTTTATTATATATACACACTATATTATCTTATTTCTTGAATATTTTTCTTTTAATAGCTCAATAACTTAACTAACTGTATAAGTGTTGCCCATGTTCACATGTTGTATATAGAAAGAAAAAGGAGAGAAAAAGAGAAACCTTGGCTCCTTTCTGAAGAAAAAGAAGAAAAAAAAAAGGCTGCTGTGTGTGTTTACTGACAAAATAGAAGGTGAACCCCAAAGACCCAAAAGCATGTATCTGTGGTTTAGCATTGAAATCATCACTTGTATGATTACTAAATCATCTTTTATGGGGACCTGTTTTTGGATAATTATATTATTTTATTGATATAGAATTAAACAACCTTATTATTTAGTTTTTTTTTTTTTTTCATTTATACATATCTATTAGAGAATATTAGGGAAATATATTATCATTAGATAATCTATTATTAGGATATTATCGAATTTTTTTTCAAAGTAGGGTTATTGACATAACTATTTCTCGCTTTAGGGTTGTTTTGAAACTATTTCTCGCCAATGGGTCCACGTCATCACTTTTTATTTTTTTTACCAGAATTTAGGTAAATCGCTAACTGGGAAAGCGATTTACCTATTTTTCCCTATTTCTACGAAACCAGACCTACTGACAATTTTGGAACGAAAAAAAGAGGTAAATCGCTATGCCCCATAGCGATTTTGCTAATTTTCCCCGACTCCCACAAAGCAGAAGGTTCTGCCATTTCTATAAACGAAATAAGGGGGCAAATCGCTATGGGGCATAGCGATTTTGCTAATTTACCCTTATTTCGTTCATAGAAATGGCAGAACCTTCTGCTTTGTGGGAGTCGGGGAAAATTAGCAAAATCGCTATGGGGCATAGCGATTTACCCTTTTTTTTCGTTCCAAAAGTGGCAGAAGGTCTGGTTTCGTAGAAATAGGGAAAAATAGGTAAATCGCTTTCCCAGTTAGCGATTTACCTAAATTCTGGTTAAAAAAATAAAAAGTGATGACGTGGACCCATTGGCGAGAAATAGTTTCAAAACAACCCTAAAGCGAGAAATAGTTATGTTAATAACCCTACTTTGAAAAAAAATTCGATATTATCATTAGCAATATCCTTAGATTATTCTCCAAATTAACTCTACTATAAAATGTAATCGTATAAGTCAATTATAATCACCCAATTATATTATCTTACATGTTATCAGAGTAAAAATCGATCCTCTCAAAACTCCTCTATTAAGCTTACAATTCAATATCGCGTTTAAACCCATGGTCATCTTACACCATCTCCGGTGGGTATACAAAGTGTACACACGAACACGGCACTCCTCCGTTAGGAAGCTAGCTAGTCTTGTTAGGAAGCTAGTAAAGTGGGTTTGGTCCCTTCCACATCTTCGTCCCTTCACATCTCATTTTTGTCCAGTATTCCCATCTTCAACTCACCTTAACATACACCACGACCCATCTTCAGTCCAAAATCCACCATTCTCTCGCGACCTCAAACACAACCATATTATAATATAAGGAACAATATTCTGCACCCTCATCCCGTTTTTATCACTTCGGTATGCTGCCGACGAATGTTTCCTTGTTATTCCATCCATGCCTACACCGCTCTCCGACTTGCCATTGTCCTCCGTTGCTTAGGCAACCATGTCTGCCATGTTGGAAAGCGGGATATGAACTATCAATTGATTAAGACAAATATTTCACCAATGACCAAAATGAGTCGTTATAGAAATAGTATAATAGTATATATGTAAGTATAAATATTATAAGTAGATGTAAAATAGAGAAGATGAGAGCTTATCTGGAAATAAAGGGAGACGGTTGTGGCATGACGATGTCACTGTCTTAAAGTCGAATTTGCCACGTACTCTACACACGGTTTTGTTGACAATCGACCCCCACGATTACACAACCATTGTATCTTTAGTGTAGACGAAGACACAATTTGAACACAGCCCAGAACGTTGCCAAATGACCTCCAAAAATTTAGAGAGAATGCATTATTTAAGGAGAGAATTATTTATAGTAGCGAAATTGACATAAAAGCTCACAAACTTAGTGTAGGAAATGGTGTGTCTAGAAGATCACATAATCAACTTAGAAAACAACATGAGTCAAGCATGAAAAATGCATATTTAACATAGAAATATGTTGCAATATTAGCTGTTGGAGTAAGTGTCCTCAACAATAGTGCGATCACATAATTAAATCTCAATAATAAGAATACAAAGGGATGATGAATATTATAGTCAACTGGTCAACATAAATCGGTAACGATTGGCTCAATTGAGTTTGACGTTACTGTCGTATGACGGTGGTGATCAGTTGATCACTTGAGGTCACACCTAAAGGACAATCCCCTAATCATGTACATTAATTAATTGTATAGCGATAGAGATTAATTAATCCCTTAAATTGAACCAAGTTTATATTGTAAGTGAGAAAAAATATCTTATTGTAATATGATTAAATAAGATTCATTTTAGTAATTTAATTGTTATATTACTAAGAATGCATTATGTTTATGAAACATTTGAGATAAGCAAAATTGGTTGATTATAATTACAAATCGTTGTAGATTATACTAACCAAATATGAGATGACCCATTTTATTTACATGTAATTATAAAGTGTGACTTAAAATGTTAAGTCTAATTATTTATTATGAAATTGCATTTAAATTGGTTAAATGCACATTTATAAGCAAAATTACATGTTACATGTCACATGTCACATAAGTGACAAATGACAAAATAAAAAGATAAAATGGACACCCATATTGTTATGGTGCACCGGTTTTTATGGGTTAGAAGTGGCAATTGGTTTTTAATTGTTAATCTAATATAGATTAGACAACATGATTACTACCTAAGCCTTCTAGCCCTAAGTCTAACACATTGAGAAGACAAATAGCCCTAAGTCTAACTCACTTATCTCACAAGAAGGAAACTTAGAGAAGTTTTCCACAAAACTTGAGTTCATATTTCTCTAATAATATACTAGTGTAGTAATAAGAGTTATTAGATGGTTTTTAAGGGATACTACTTATCATACTAGTGTAGTATTTTAGTAGTGATTAAAGGGGTAGTCTTGGGTGCTACTAATTGGAGAGTTTCTACTTTGAAACTTGGAAGATCATCCTCATATTACTAGCTCAAGAACAATGTTTGAAAGGAGTTCAAATTTTGTGCCCATTTCCATATAAGCAATGTAAGGAAATTGTTTCATCTTTGTATTTAGTTATGCATGCCTAAGATCCTTTAGTTTAATGAGTAAACTAATTGCAATATGATATTAGAAATGTCTAATATCAAGTTTAGAAACCAACATTAGCGTGGGACAAAAAACTAGTATATTCTTCTTTTGAAGCACAAAAATTCAACTATCCCCCACATGATTCAAAAGAAATATAAGGAAAGAAAGAAATTTGTAAGGCAACAGAGATTTAGCTTAAGATGTCAATGTCTTTCGGACTTGAATTGACACCTGCAGGTGAGCACAACAAACTTCAAATCGTCATCTTAGCTGGAATCTTTCATCTTGAGCCATTGATGAAGTTTGTAAGAAGTCATTGCGCACCTACATCACCTCAAATCAAGCTAAGGCTAGTGTTCGCGACTATGTTCAACATGAACACAAAACAACAATTATATTTTACTAGGACTATCCAAGTGCTACCACATTTCTTGGTACTTCATGAGCGCTCTAGAGGTCCAAGCCAAAAGGCCCCTCATTGAAGGTGGGCAAAACCCCCCATACTCAGATAGGCAAGTTCATCAAATTGACTGTAACAAACCACCCACAAATGGACTATGAACTTGTTAAGAGTCATTGCTCAACCTTACACACTTGACAGTTAACACACAAAATTGCTACACAAAACTTTTATTTAATAGGAATGGTTCGTAGCATTACAACTCGAGATCCATGTGACTTTGTTTGACCACATTGAACTTAGTTGTACTAAGTTGGGTATCCATCACATTTCACTTCTTAACTGACTGTAAGCCCATTCCTCGTGCTGCCGCTAGCACCAATTACTACCATGGCCAGCGGTAGGAGGATCTCAATATCCTCGTATATTCATTCTCATTTAACCATGTGCACATCTTTGTCACGGGGTACCCCATTATTTCAGAGCGCTTTATACTTGTTAATTGCTACCTTGGCGTAGCCTTAAACATATTCTTGTCAACACTATAAAATGTAATCGTATAAGTCAATAATAATCACCTCATTTTATCATCTTACAATATCTTTTTTTGAGATAAATCTCATTCTTTGATTTTAAATAGTGTAAATAAATATCATTAGTCTACATTTTTCTATAATTACTTTCTTCATACAATAATAATGCTAATAATATTTTATTAAAGTGGGAACAACATTGGTGTATGGAGGGAGTTGATTAGACAACTTTAGTAGGAGTTAATAAAGTTATTTTGACGATTAAATGATAGGTTAAAGAAGCATTTTGGGGATCTTAGTGTATTGTCTTTGATGTTGGTTTTGTAATGGACTTGTGTGTTTTCATGCGGCAATTGGATTGATTTCTTGCTATGAATGGAGGAGTGCTTCTTTAGAGGTTGGTATTAGGCTAATGGAGTCATGGAATATTACTTTTGAAGCAAGTCAAGGCCCAAAGATAAAAGTCAAAGCACGGAAGTAAGTGAAGAAGAGGAAACGCCGCACAAGAGATCCGCGGGGCGCGTCAATTAAAAGGGGTTGTTTCACTAGCTGTAGGGCGCAGCTCACCATAGGATCCCGGCGACTCGTCTAATTCTTCTTTAATTCGGCAATTATGCACACACTTTATGAGGCTTCAATTATGGAGATGCTCTTTAGAGACCTATAAAAAGAAGATGTTGATCAAATTAAACACAGTTCTTCTCCCTTTTAATCATTATAATACATAGAAAAACACTTTCAATTTCTAGTTTATTTTAGTTATTTTGTTTGCAAGGCTAAGTATGTATCTACATCTTGGAACAAGTTTTTGAAGCCAAATTAATTTGAATTGTAATAACTTTATTCAATTTCTATTTCATTATTAGAGTATCAAATTTAGTTTGTATTACCTTTGGTTTGTTAATTACGCTTCTAGAATTATTAATTGGTTGTTATATTTAATTAACCATTGATAGATTAGATGAATGAATCTTTTGTTTGTTTATCTATTCCATTAGAGCATTATAATTCATCAAGTAGTATGTTAATTTATCATTGTTGAGTTATAGAGAACTAAATTTGTATGAAACAAAGTGAAGCATCACTTGTATTCTTCATTAATTCATCTTTGCTAAATTCCATTGCTGTAATCTATGATTTTGATACAAATGAGCGCTAGACTAAATTGACATTATCGTAAGAGTTACTTGTATACGCTTGTAACTTATAACCATTATTAAGTGGAATTAGAAGTCAAACAACTTCGTAGCAAAGTACTCCTTAGTGAAACGAAATATAAAAGTTAATGATCAATTCATAACTAATTGGTGGAAATTACTTGTTCAAGATTCATTCTCATCATTTGATTACACATTCAATTATTTATATCGTTTATATTTCATTACATTTTATCATTGCGTTAGTAGATTAGATACATCAACCTATAAATTAAAACCTCCCCATTTACTTACTTTTGCACACATTTAATTAACAAAACTCCTTCCTTGTGGGATTGGTTGCCTCTACTTAAACTTACTATTAGTTTGAGTTTGTTGGAGATAAAAATACTAATTTGGAGACTCGTGACAAGTCTAACAGGAATATAATATTTAAATTAAGTTTCTTAAGAAAAGAGTTTCCCTACGATGATATAGTTCATGATATTTACTATTTATATCCACTAATATAGTTATACATTTCGCGGGAGTTTCCTTCTCTTAGGTCTATGTGTTGATTTTTTTTTGCACTATCTTTGCGTAAAATCGTTTTACATAAGACTAACTGAAAACTATAAACACAGCGGTGTTATGAAGCATGTAATAGTTACCGATTTCAAGCCTATTATTGTATTTTGGAACCAACTTTTTTTTTTGAGTATAAGTATAAATAATTTAAACTCTAATTCAACGTATATCTAATTCATATCCGCCCATATAAAGTACGGAGAAGAAAATAATATTATATATTTATATTTGAATTTGAGATGGGAAATTTCAAAATATATCTTGTTGGTAATGGTTGTTGCGACTCGATTTCAATAAGAAACCATATATATTTTTCGATATAACTCTAAACCTAGATCTATAATTTCTCATAGTTGGTGACCTAAGATATTATTCCCTAACAATAATACATTATCGATCGTTGTATCATTATTTACCACATACTCTCTTTCTCTTTTCCTCACTTATTTCAGAAAAGAAGACAAACCTAGCCTCAAGGGGTTCCTAGGAAAGCCCCTTTGATATGTTGCTTAAGTTAAATTTCCTGTAGGTCACTTTAAGTCGGCCTAG
The DNA here is from genome assembly GCA_022085475.1 of Heliosperma pusillum. Lineage (NCBI taxonomy): Eukaryota > Viridiplantae > Streptophyta > Magnoliopsida > Caryophyllales > Caryophyllaceae > Heliosperma > Heliosperma pusillum. The sequence continues at coordinate 14,819 of JAIUZE010007186.1, read as the reverse complement.
TTCTTAGTGCAGAGTTACCTTTTATTTGTCGACGCTTTGCAGTAAGAGAAAGCTTTTAGAGTGAAATTGTTAAAGCCTGGTTGTGTCCAGTTACTTGGTGAACAATGATCTCTTTTATAGGGAAAATGAGGTGCTTACATGGATATCCCTTAGCAAGTCGTACCTTGCTTGGCTGACATCTTGACATCGAGGTAGGTCGCCGAGCTGACAACTCCTTATTTCCATAACCTGCCCAATGGTCGGCTTGACATTGACTGTTCGGTCTGGGAATACTTGGCCGACCTACTGCAGACATCTCAGTTTGCGCCTTCTAAAAATCTCCCGATGATGATCGGATGAACTTATTTAGTTTATATCGCGATTTATGACAATTCGTAAGTCGCTTAATAAATGATATATTGAACATTTATGTCAAGCTTTTTTTATTGTCATCGACATGTCAATATGGTCGTTTTGACACTAATTAGAATCAATTCGGAGCCAGTAAAAACCGTCTCCCTTTTCAGGTTCCCGTGTCGTTCCGAGACGGAATATTCTAGAAACCGCCGAGAAATATTTTATAAGTCTATGATTTCGGCACACAAACCGGACTCTATCTAATAAAATAAACTTTATTCCTTTCCCTCTCGGAATCCGCAATCACGTGTGTTCTTGTAACATGAGGAAACCTCCTAAGAAAAGATGCACCCAGTGTTGCGCCTTTTCTAAGGAACGCAACCCGTGTAGCGCTTCTTCTAAGCAGGCTTTATTCGCTATTTCAGTCCGAGTAGAACTCCCATATTATTTACGTTGGTATAAATAGAGGCCTTCGGTCTCCATGATTCGACACACCAGAGTTGATTTTCCTCCACTTCTCTTCTGTCTCTTTGCAATTGAATTCTAGATCTTGTTCCTACTTTTGAAAATTACGTGTTTGATCATTCGACCACGTTAGCGCAATTCCTATTTAGTTCCCGCATCGTTTTACATTGATATACCAATTTTACCATTACACTTAATCAATATTATTCTAATACTTGATTAATTTCTAGGGCACTCACATTGCATAGTCTCGATAATCACTAAACTCGACTTTTAGTCAAATCGTGACACTAACATGTAAATCGGAGGGTTTAATAACCCCTTTTAATTTGTTATGTTTTATTTCGTATTAATTATTCACTTCAATCCAATCCAAACTACCCATTCACTTTTTAAAGTTAAACTTGTTAAATATTGACCTCGATTATATTAAGTCAAATCTTCGAAATTTATATTTTTATGCTTGTTATAAGAAGAGGTTTCGGAAAATTATGATTTCGACCCAAAAAAATAATATATAAATGAAGAGAAACGTAGTCAAAGTGTCGTATCGTAGACCGCAAAAAGTCAAATGGGTAGTTTGTATTGGATTGGAGGGAGTATTAACTTTATATACATCGCATATGCTTAAAACATCTTTTTTCTTAATTTAAAAACCGTCCTTGAACAAACAGAACCCACGGGGCTCGATCTTAGGATGGACGCATCAACAGATGCGTCCCTTGGAAATGACGCAGCAGTTGTTGCGTCTCTTCTAAAGGGTTTTACTATGTTCGCCTTTTCTAATTGTTTCGATTAGCGTGTTCGATGATGAGTTGATTCAAGGATATGTTCCAGATTTGAGGCGACTTTATTCTTTTTTATTATTCCAAAGCTTTAATCTTTCAATTCTTTACCTTCTAATTGAACTTTGGATCGCCAATAGTTAATGTTGGTTGATTTGATTTGCATAATACATTTAGAGACTAATTCTCGACATTAGCACATTTTTCAGGTCTATTTTTTTTTAAATATAATCTAGTTATTCTCTCAAATCCCGTCTCGAATTATTGTAAAAATCGTTTAAAACCAAATTCAAAATCAATAAACATAACGAAGCAGACGGATTCTAGAAAACATGCCATGATACGTCCGTATAAGGGACACAACCAGTGGTGGAGCTAGGGGGGGGGGGGGGGCTAGCAGGGGCGGTCGCCCCCCCTGGCGGTTGAAAATTTTGAAATTTTTAGCGAAATTTTTCGAAATTTTTTTAAAGTACCTTATGAAAATAGTCGTCCTTCCCCCTAAATTTAAATCCTGGCTCCGCCACTGGACATAACCTCTGATATATGCGCCATTTCAGAGGCTGCATTCTAGTGTCTCTTTCTTTCTGTTCAGGCTAATTTGATGTAGAACTACGTCGAATTTAATCGTTTGTATGAAGTGTTAACTAGTTGCATAATTTGCTGTATTTGTACGGCGTAGTAACTTGTGAAATAGGAACAAAACAAGGGATGGATAGATTAAAGAATTTCACTCTAGCTCCGCAAGGTTATAACTCGATTGACGATAACTTAACCTCGCAAGGATGAAATCTATACCAATCTCGGAAGATTAATGTGATTGTTCGCAAACTAAAACAATTCTTATTGCTTGTGTGAAAAACCCTCTAGAATAGGCAACCAATGAGATACTATTTATACTATTAAAACCAACTCCTATTCCTACTAGAGTAATAAACTATTTCCGTAAACTTTTAGGAAGTAAGTTAAACAACTAAAATAATAAAATTACAACAACTAGAATTAGGAAACTTTTCCTAATCTTTATTTGAAAGTAAATAAGCTAATAATCTAAGCCCTACATGGTTTAGGAAAACCGTGTCTTCTACAAGGCGGCGTTGGAATCTGTGTCCTTTGGTCCCCTAGCTTTGTTGTATTCTCATTTTAATTTTTAACATTGTTACATAATTTGATCCATACTTAAAGCCTTCGATTATTTGAGTCATATTCAGAGTGATGAGAATTTCATTTTCACTACCTTCCAGTGCTTCAGCATCTGTTTGACTAATAGAGTCAAATAAGCCCTTCGAATGAGCGCAACACTCTGTGAGCTTCTTTTAAGATCATGTTTGCCTCTGTTTCTTTTCCGCCCAGTCGTAACTTGTTTAAGGTCAATATTAATCGACAGTTTTTCGTATTATCACTCGTTTTTACGTAATATTAGCCCTTTATTATTTGTTTTATATTATCCTTTCATGTCTCTTTCTAGTTCATGCATTCTCAAGTCTATGCGATGTACATATCGTTTTTACATGTCGTTCACATTAATTTGTTGTATGTTAATTCACACGTAATCTAGTTTTTACTTTGACCTTCAATCCTACTTGTTAATTCAACCAAGCTAGCTAATTCACATGTTTAGGTTCAAAACAATGTTTGCATTCATGCATCTTACAATTAATAAAGTCAATGATAATAAACAAGGTACCAATCATTAGTAGAGAACGCTATCGAAGGGGCGGGATGATTGGGTGTCTGATTAAAGGGCTTCCCAATACGTACCCTCACCATACTTGGAATCTTTATGAACATCCGTGTTTAACGGGCATTACGAGAGTCACTTTAGACATAGAATGCTAAGAGGAACAATCTTAGTGTCTACCTCACCTTATTTCTCGACATAGACATAAAGATTGAATGGTTTCCAATTTTCCACAATAAATTGGTGGCGAATCTTTCAAATGCTGGCTTGTTCAAACTTTTCATCGGTTTCAAGGCCTTTCAAATTGGTTACAAACCCATGATGTGCCCTCCTACATGAACTTTGTGGGCTGAATGCCGCCGCGACGCCATTGCGCGCGGATGGTGTTATCCACACCTACGCGATCCCTTTGGCGATGGCCAGCTTTCTTCTCATGAGCATAGCCATTTTGATCATTTGGGTTAGGCATGTTGGATCATGGAGAGATCTCTATCTGGCTGGGGTTCGCTAAGGTATTCGACCGTAGATTCCGGCCTCAATCTCATAATTTTTAAAATTAGAACGTTTTTTCTTAAAAGATATCATAATCAAGTGTTTGTATCTTAAGACAAATTTAAAATAAATGTATAAGACAAGAGAATATATTCAAACTAACAATTAGTATCAATTTGATAAAACCCGAAGACGAGTGAGGTTGCCTCTCACAAAGACGCAAGTGGGAGGAGGGGAAGTGAGAACTCACTTGCATTGGTTTTCCTCTTGGTTTTCCATTTGTCCTCTCACTTACCTCTTTGTGATAGACAACCTTACCCGTCTTCATTGAAGACGGATATACCCGTCTTCAATGAGATTTTGTGTTCATTTAATTTATAAGAAAACACTTAAATTAGAAATCTAGTTCATTTAGAAATGGTACTTAGGCCAAATTGGTCATTTACCCAAATCAGACTAAAATTTACAGTTTTCCAAAACAAGACAGTCCGACTATAAAACTCATAACTAAATCAATAAAAATCCCAACGATGCAAGACTAGTGGGGTTGGATTCCTCGGACTCATATCTACAACTCCTAAGACAAAACCAATCTTCAATTCAAATTACGAACTTATCATGGGTTTATAAACATATGTTTAAAGACTGACAGAATTGGTCGCATAAAAAGTATTGACTCATTAACCCGAACCCGAAAAATTGATCGAGTACATTTGTATTGATAACTGATCGAACGGTCGACATGAGTAACTTCAGTAGTACCCGAAATCCGACTCACTTCGAATCGAACCGAAACTAAACCAAATTCAATAATAACTGAATGATACCCGAACCTGTATACATTCGAACCGATAAGATCTGAATTGTTAAACTTGAATTATAAATATCCATTTTCTCATAAAAAAAAACTGAAATTAGGTGTATTTTCATTAATTCTTTATTTATCAATCGTATTATGTATTATTATATTCAAATTAAAAAGTACTCCCTCTAATCCAAATCAATGTACCCGTGGGCCTGAACACTAGTTTTAAGAAAAGTCACCTAAAAACGATAAAAAGACTCATGTACCCTTACTTTTTGTGAGTAAAGTGAATGAAAGTTGATGGTATTTTGTGTAAATAAAAGATTGTAATGAGGGTATATTTGTCCACATTTTGCCAATAAAAGAAATGGGTACATTGGATTGGATTGTCCCAAAATGGAAAGTGGGTACATTGGATTGGATAATATGAGGGAGTATAAGTTACATTTAATCTATTTATTACCTTTTACTCAACAAAATTTTGACATGAAACTCAACTGAATTGATATAAACTCGGCCCGAAACACACCCGGCTCTAAATAGCACAAACCGGCTCGACTCTATTTAACACAGTTTAGTTTAGTTTTAGTCAGTTCTATTCAACTCATCTCTTCACAAAATTAAGTCTTACTTCAACTCCATTCACTTTAACTTGGCTCCATTCAATTTAGTTTAATTAATCTCACCTCCATTTAACTTAGTTCAGCTCATTTCAGCCGAAAAGAACATGACCTAAATTTAACAACTTGAATTCTCGGCCCACCTTGACACTTTTCTCAAGGTCCGCTACTAGAACAAACCACAAGAGTTTATACTACCCACAAAATTCTATAGGCATATTCTAAACTTGGAATAAACATAAGTCTCTGTATAAATTTTTCGAAAATGAAAACTTTACAAAGGAGAAGTTAATTTTGCAAGACGATGAACATAATACTAAAAGTGCTTAAATTTCATAAGAGACAATAAAAATTTTTGTAACAACATGGAATTTAACTCAACACTACTATATATGTAGTCTCAAGTCTCAACCACGTTTAATTTTTACCCAAAGAATTACATCTTATAATCAGGGGCGAACCTAGGATTAAAAGTCTGAGGTAGCGAAAATATCAAGCGTATAATGTAAGTCACGGAAAAATGTGTCGAACATATAAAAATGCAAATACAAACGTACAGTCAATATTCAAATGAACGGTTGATAGTAACATAAAATTTTCATTTTATAATTCACAACTAACTATACCTTTGTTTTATTTTTCGACTATAATTTTTATTATATAGCTTTGTGATACAAAAAACTAGTAACCACTGCTCCGTAATAGCTTAAGATTTTCACATTATGAATCGACAACTTCTCTTCATTTTCCACGATTTTGAAAAATCTAACCATTATAAAAAGAAACATAATTATTAGGTAAAATATAAAACAAAGTGCATACTCCCTAATCAATATATATATATATATATATATAGAGGTGGGATCCGGTGAGTCCACCTAAATATTTGAGTCCATGAGTCCTAATTATATGATGACACGTGGCACTAAACAAAATCAGAAATTACACCTAAAACAGAAATAACAAAATTCTATTATACGTACAACCCAAAACCCCTTTCTCTCTCTTCAATTTCAAAACCCAAAAAACCATCCATATTCGCGCATTTCTACTAAAATTTCAACTGCATTTCTACAAGAATCAACTGCATTTCTACTAGAATTCAACTTCATTCACCAATTTGTGATCATAATCGTTGAGGTAAGTTCTATTTTCGTGTTTTTCTCTGTTTTTTTCCAATTATAATAGATTTTCGTTAATTATTATAGTGAATTTTGGTGATTTCGTCCATATTTCGTCAATATAGTGAAACCTAGTAGAAATTTGGTCTAAATCGTTTCATTAATGCTGATTTTTTTGCGAAAATGATGTTTATATAGTGATTTTGAAGATTTTCGTAAGAATTAATTAGGTTTAATTCGACGAATTCGACGAATTGAAGAAAAACTAGATTTAATTTCATAAATTAGGTTTAATTGAATAAATTAGGGTTTCTAATTGCATAATTCTGGAAATTAGAGTTTAATTCTGGATATTGCTTTTGTATAAACGTGATATTGTTGTTGTATAAATGTGATATTGTTGATGTATAAATGTGATATTGTTGTTGTATAAGTTTCTTCCTCTTTGGCTCTTAGTTACATGGTAAATATTGTATCTCAGCGTTTAGTTGATTTGCATTTATGATATTGTTTTGTATACAAAGTGATATTGTTTTCTATGCAGTGTGATATTGTTTTCTATGCTGATTTTTACATAAATGTGATATTGCACAGCTTAAATGAAGTATTTCCATTTCTTAAACTTAAGTATATTTTTTTCACAATAACAATATCACACATTATGAAAAACAATATCACACATTATGAACAACAATATCACTTTTATATACACTTTTATTATACTATGATATTGATTGATAGAAATGTGTTGTTTGTATATTGTGATTTAATAGTTTGTTACTTTTAATGCAGTTATTAATTATCAAACAACATGAAGTTGATAATTGCACCCACAGAGGAGCCTATCAAAACGAAGGATGATGGTGACGAAACATTAAAAGTAATGCAGACGGCAATTTTAACTAAACAAAAGAGGAAGAAACCACAACCAGTAAATAATGAGGAAGAGGAGGAAACACCAGCTAAGAAGTTGAAGTCTGCCAAAAAAAAGAATAGCAAAGATGAAAAGAAAATGACTCTGCTGAAAGAAAAAGAAATTATAGAGCAGCCTGAGTTGAAAAATAAAAAAGCAAAACCAATTCAAACGAAGTGTAGGCCGGGGCAGTTGGTTGAGTTGATTGACGGACTTACTGATGGCCAAAAGAAAGCTGTTATTGAAATAGGATTTGGAGGCTTGTTGCATCTAAAAGTGACTAAAATTCCACATGGAATTATGCATTTGATTTTAAAGGCCTTCGATCATACATGCGACATGTTTAGAACAAAGAAGATGGAGTTTCTTTTGACGAAAGATGATGTCTATGACATCTTTCAGCTACCTAGAGGAGGAAAGCAGGTAGTGCTTGCGCAAACAGGTAACACGGTTGCTGTGACGGACACCAAACTGAAAAATGAATGGAGGTTAAAGTTTGATGTAAAGTGTACATCCGATCCAATTTTGGTAAGTAGAGTCTTTGAAAGACTAAAGCAGTGCAAGGAGCATGGAGATGAGTTCAGACGACTGTTTGTGATGTTTAGCTTTTCCGTTTTCTTAGCACCGACTTCAAATAAAACACTTGATTTGAAGTTGGTGAAGGCTGTGCAGAATGTTGAGAGCATCCCCAAGTACGATTGGTGTGACTATGTTTTCAGGGAGATGGTCAGATCTATTAGGGTGTGCAAACAAGGTGGAAAGGCGTTAATCAGCGGGTGTATCCTGGTTGTTATGCTGGCCTATTTCCACCGGTTTGATTTCAGAGGGAATGTTTTGGCACACACCCTACCCCTTATCAAGCATTGGAATGATAAGGACTTGTTGAAAAGGGTGGGTGATGAGAAGAAAACTGGACGATTGGGAAGTGCGCCAATCTCGAAGATTGAGTACCCCATTAGTCGGAACCAACAAGGTAACCTAAATATGCATGTTTGTTTATTACTATGTAATTTCGAATATCATAGAAAATATTCTTTGATATCTACTATACAAAAGTGTATATAAAAAGTGATATTGTTGTTCATAACGTGTGATATTGTTTTTCATGATGTGTGATATTGTTATTGTGAAAAAACTATACTTAAGTTTAAGAAATGGAAATACCTCTTATAAGATGTGCCATATTTTGTTTGTTCAGTAACATCAGAGTCAGTGGAACTTTCACAAAATTCAAATCAAGAGGAAGATGATGAATGTGAAGAAAAAGATGGCTACTTGATGGTCAAGCTGCCTAATGGTGTTGAAACTGATGAACAGATCAAAGCAAGATCAATTGATGTAAGCTCCCTTGCATGAAAATTAAGATAGATTTATGTGATATTGTTATTACAGTAAGTGATATTGTTTTTAGTAGGTTCTGATACTGTTTAAAGTATGTTGTGATATTGTTAAAGCAGGAGTGTGATATTGTGTGGCTTTGACATGTTTATTTTGTCATTTGACAGCGTGCTCATGAACTTTATCTACGTATGAAGAGGGACAATGAACTGTTCTATTCTAGATACGTAGATAACATGAAGAAGATTAGCAATTTGAAACAAAAACATACAGTGCATGAAGAGGGTACGTCTGGAAAAGGTGGTGAGAATGAAGACGGCAATGCTGAGGAAGAGAATGATAATACCAAAGAAGATACTTCAGCTAAAGAAGATATTCGAATGTCTCAAACACAGACTTTCCTTAGAGACCCTGACTATCATGCCTTTATGGATGGGTTGATAGCGAGGGCTGTTGAACTTAAAAATATCAAACAAGGTTTGCCATCGTTTGACATTTGGACTGACATGCTGAAAATCCAGTACAAAGAATTGAATAAAAGATATGGGGGATGTACCGATAAGGATCTTATGAGTGATGAGGATGTAGATGGCAAGGATACTGAATGGAATGAGGAAGTTAACGACGGTACAAATTTGAACAATGAAGATGAGAAACAAACTGATGAGGAAGAGGCTCGTGTGAACGAGATTATAACAAAAATTGGTGGTGGAGTAACGGGTCCAGTCCAGGGGGAAGTAAATAAGGGATTTAATGATGGCACAACACATCCGGAGACAACTCGTGCGAACGAGGTTATACCAGAAAGAAAAGGTGACAACAGGAATGAGAGTGAGAATAATAAAGAAACAAAAGATGCTCAAAATGATGAGGAGAACACTCGTGCGAACGAGGTTATTCCTACAACAAAATGTATCAGTGATTATTTGTTCCACTCAAAAAGAATACCCGAATGTGCAGCTGTGGTGCCTAGCCATTTGGGTTGTACTTTGGACTGTGGAATGCCGGATAAGGAACTCCCTGTTGTGTCCGAATTTTTGTTGGAAAATACGGATTTGTTTGAGCATGTGTTGAAGCTTCGAAAGGAGGTCATGGATTATTGCTTCCTTGATGATCATAATATACAAGGAGTGTAAGTATTTAAAAATATAATAGTATTCGATAGAAATTTGTTCATATTATTGTTCAAAAACTAATCATAGTTTTTTGATAAAATTGTACAGGAATACTGTCTTTCAGTTTGGAGCCTACCATGTTATATCAAAATCCGATATTGAGTCGTTGTTGCCCGGAGAACTGATAGAACACAATGTCATCGAAGCATGGGCATTATTGCTAAATGACTTGCAAATGACAGAAAATGCCAACAACCAACCCATCCGAATCTTCTATGGTATTGAACACTCGGTCTGTCTACTTCAAATACATATTTTTTATTTAATCAACTCCGTTCGTTAGTCATTCTGAAAAATTAGCAATTTGTCAAAGCGACTTATCATGTGCCATATGACAAAACCAGGGGCCCCTAACGAAGTTGAATGTCATGAGTGAAGATGATGTTGATAGGGGAAAATATACGACAGAAGTATATGGTGCATGGAATACATGGTCGACCTTTTTTAACCAGCCGCTTAATTTGGGTGCAGATATGGTAAGAGAAATGGATAATTAACATGATAACTTTCCAAATAATGGATGATATTGTATGTGAACCAAATAATGATACTTTATTGCCTATGTTTTTTCTTAGGTATTCATTCCTTTACTTCTGCACGAGCATTTTTTCTGCGTGTGCATTGACTTCACGAGGAAGGTGGCGTTTTATATGGACAACAAAACTCGTGAAGATTTTGAGCGATCATCATACACAAGCTTGGCTGGTTGCGCTGTAAGTGTTTCATTAATAAAGAAAATTAGTATCTACAAAAATGTGATATTGTTAGAACATCTATGTGATATTGTTAGACCAACTATGTGATATTGTTAAACCAGCTATGTGATATTGTTAGACCAGCTATGTGATATTGTTAAAGTACTTAAATTATGATTTACTTTACAAATATGTAGGTGGACACATATGGTGACTTCCTTATTAGCAAAGGTCATGAACATGGTCTACAAGTAAAGGACTTCGATATACAAAATGTGCCCTTTATTTGGCAATCCGATGAGAGTAACGTAGACTGCGGCTTGTTCATGATGCTTCACATGATGTTTTTTGTTGGTGAGCCATTTGAGTGTGAGCTTTTTAATAGGAAAAAGAGAGAGCTATATAGGGCAGAGGTTGCAGCGACAATAATATTGAGTGATTAAAATGAAAGTAGGAGTGTGGTCCTTGAGCAAATAAGACAGCTGAATGAGATGAAGCCTAAAATAATCCAACCTTTGTTGAGAAAGAGGGAAAAAGGTAACAAAAAGAAGAAGGGAGTAAAGGGTGGGAAAAAGAATTTTCACACTCCAAACTCAAAAATAAAAGGTTAGATTCCCCTACAAAATCTTTTATCATATACTGAATTTAATTAAGAAAACTCTGATATAGTTCATGATATAACTGTTATATTTTGTAGCCATTATAGAAGATGGTTCCGCGAGTGTCTTGGGCAGCAGCAGGCGTGGAGTCTCAGATGGGCTTGGAAGCACTTTGGATTGTGGTCGGGGGAATGAGAAAATACTCCTTGTCTCCAAATTTATGAGGAATAACCAAACCCTTCTTTCAAAAATGTTGACTTTGAGAAAAGAAGTGCTTGACTACTGCTTGTTGGACGACTACGGTTTATCATCAGAGTAAGATCCTATGAATCTTTGATAAAATATTAAACATACTGTTCTTGGTGAAGTGTGATACTGTATAGCTTAAACTTACTTCATCAGTGATATTGTTCTGCATAAGGTGTGATATTTCTTTAAATAACGCGTGATATTGTTTCTCAGTATCACAAAACTAAAAATATTAATTGCAAGATTGTTGATGAAAATGCTTACATTTCTTTTGGAGCAGTGAGGTTGTTGGCCAATTCAGTGAAAAGCAGTACCTAAAGAGAGGGGATATAATGTCCTTGTTGCCAAATGTGCATGTCAATACCGATGTGATTGAAAGTTGGGCAATAATTCTAAACGACATTGAAGACAAAGAAAAGTGTTCAACAAGTTTAATATTTTTTGGAATTCAACACATGGTAAGCTATTATATTATTTTATATATGTACATTTTGAGAATTCTGAAATCTAGTTTGACGTCATAAACACGAAACAGGCTGCTATACACTCTTTGAATGAACATGAAGTGGAAGGGACAAATGATAAAACGAAGATATTTGCAGTTTGGGATGACCTTATGTTCAAAAACAACGTTGCATTAAACTATGAGGCAGATATTATATTTATACCGCTGGTATGGGAAGACCATTACTTCTGTGTTTGTATAAATTTCAAATGCGACATGGTTGAAGTGCTGGACAACACGCTCTATCCAAACTGGGAGAAATCAAAAGTATACATGCTTGCAGATATAGTGGTATGTTTATTTAATAAATATGAAATGGTTTAACATTTGATTTTGTGGTTAATGATTGTTGGTTTATGAATAATCACTGGTTTCATAAACAAAGAAAACAGCAAATTAGTATCTACAAAATTGTGATATTCTTAGACACGCTATGTGATATTGTTAGACCAACTATTTGATATTGTTAGATATCTGATATGTGATATTGCTGCAAGTTGTTCCCATTTTATATTCTCGTATGAAGAAACATTAATGATTGTTGGTTATGAATAATCACTGGTTTCCTTTTATTTTATAGGCTTCATACATGAGTGACTACCTAGAAGATAAGGAGGTACCAAGAGCAGAAGAGATAATTGATTTTGAGATTGTCAATGTCGGCTTTAAATGGCAAACTGAAGAGCTAAACAATACCGAATCTGGAAATTTCTTAATGATGCACATGATCCGGTACGAGGGGGAAATATTTGAAGCAGACTTGGAGCACAAGGTATCTAGGAGATACTATTGGGGAGAAATTGCAGCGTCTTTGCTTTTAGCTGATATAAATGAGAAAAGGACAGCTTTGCTCCATAATGTTAACCTGTTCAAAACTCGGAAAGACGAAATGTGGGAACTCCTAAGGGAAAAGAGGAGAATCAAGGGCCTGCTAGAAAAGAGAAAGGAAAGGAAGCACATGTTCCTGTTGAGAAGGAGAATCCTGTTGAGAAGGAGAATCCTATTGAGAAGGAGAACCCAAAGATTGACACTGAAATGCCAATACTTCACAACTCTCCTAGGAAAAGGTACAAGAGTGTTGCAAATCATAGGGGTGGTAGGGCTAGGGGTAAAGGTAGTGACAGCAAGTAGATTGATAGACCTAGTAAGCTGTGATGTACTATGTTATTGGTAATGATATTCTGAATTAGCAAGTACATGGTGAATATTGTATCTCAACGTTTAGTTGATTTGGCATTTATGATATTGTTTTCTATGCAGTGTGATATTGTTTTAACTTCTGGTATAACAATATCACATATCTGGTCTAACAATATCACATATCACATATCACATATCTGATTTTAATTCCATAACGTGTGATATTGTGGGTCATAACATGTGATATTGTTATTGTGAAAAAAGTATACTTCAATTTAAGAAATGGTTCGTAACTAATTACGTGTGATTTTGTTTATAACGTGTAATGTAAACTGCAATATTATGTTCATAAACTGCTATACGTCATATATACCTCATATAAGATGCTATATAGTGTAACCAAAAGTGATATTGTTATTCATAACATGTGATATTGTTGTTCATAACGTGTGATATTGTTGTTGTTAAAAAAGATATATAATTAACTGGAAAATAATAGAAGAGAAGAAGCGAGAGAATTCTTGGAAAAAATTAAAATGTGATATTCAACAAGATTCTACCTTCATAGGACAATGGGGACAACTTGCAACAATATCGTAATAATTAAAAAGTTCCCTATATAAGAGAAATGAATACAAAAATTTGCTCAATTGTTTATATAGTTTCTCAATTTGCTCAATTGGTATCAGTGTAAATCCGAGAGTAAAGAAATCTGCACAAGAAATCTGCTCAATTGATGGTGTACTACGTATTGTTAAAGGACATCCGAGGGTGAAGAAATCTGCAAAAAGGAAAACAAACAAAACAACAAATTAGTATCTACAAAAATGTGATATTGTTAGACCAGATATGTGATATTGTTAAACCAAGATATGTGATATTGTTAGACCAGATATGTGATATTGTTAGACCAGATATGTGATATTGTTAGACCAGATATGTGATATTGTTAGACCAGATATGTGATATTGTTAGAAAGGAACAATAGGAGGAAAACAACTAACCTCAGAGGCATTATCAGCGGATTGATGTGAAGAAGCATGATCAGAGGATGAATGAGGACAGTTACGCTTATCATGATGTGCCATTTGCTTACAATTATTGCAAAACCTTTTCGGCTTTTGTACCTTGGCAATGCACTGTTGTTTCTTAGACGTCAACCTCTTCCCACTGCCTTTATTTTTTGATTCCACGGGTGGTAATATATGTAACTCAGTTGAAGACCGACACCCCAGGAGCATCTCCAACTCTTGTTGTTTTGTCATTGTTTCCGACACCGGCTGCAATTGTTGTCTAAATGTCGTAAGAAGATGGATGAGCTCGGTTACTTTAGGTGCAGGTTGAGCTTTTAATAGAGTCAAGGTGGAGTAAAACTCTGACCAAGCAGTTGAAATATGCATCTTGCTCACATCTGATGCCGTAAAGTCGTCCATCAACTGCCCATTTACATCATATAGGGGCATTTTTTTGGTATTCTTTGTCCATCTACTAAGAAGATACTTATCAGGTATCTTCTTCACCCCTTTACCTGAGAGAATCCATATAATGTGTTTGCATATGTAGCCTTTCCTCTCAAACAGCTTGCATGAACAGCTTGCATCCCAAGTTGTAGGATTAAGTGCCACAGTGTACGTCTTCCGAAAAATGGAATCCTCAACATCAAGGAACCTTGTAGTGGAATCCCTCGATGAATCTCCGGCACTACATGAATGCAAAGAATCGACACACTGCTGCTGGAAATCGTAAAACAGTGAGTGTGTGTAGACAGTGGACGCGTGAATCTTGAGTCGAAGAAGGGTTTTGGTTTGAGGTAGAGAGTGGTCACTATCTCTGTCAAGAGACTTTTGTCTATATCGTTGCTGATCCATAGCGCTCTGGAAGCGCAACCAAAACTCGACGAGGG
>JAIUZE010007185.1:0-72528 GCA_022085475.1 Heliosperma pusillum | reverse complement strand
AGTAAAAACACAATACAAAATAGTGCTCAAACCGTATCATTTGTAAAAACAGACTCAAAGTGGGACATACCAAAAACCGTCACAAAACAGGAGCATAGGGAATCATATCAGTTTAAATATGATACCAATGAGTCAATACATGATACATAAGCATTAGAACAAGTTTATGAAGCATAATGAATAAAAACATAGATCACCTCTCCAAAACAACGTTGTTTGGAAACCAACGAAAACAAGGGTCCACTTCAGACGGCAATGACTAGAGTTCTAGACATGTAAATTCAGAAATTCCAAATGGAGGTGATAGCTTATCCTCTTACGGTTCCAACGGGATGTCACACGCCCAAAACAAGCAAGTAACGAAGGAGATATGATCATTTTACGAAAAGGGGTCAGTGCAGGAAAATTTCTGTTGGCAGCGTATGACGCAGCCTGCATCACCACGACGCAGCCTGCGTCCTACGACGCAGCCTGCGTCCCCCAACGCAGCCTGCGTCCTTCACGGGATTCAAGGACGATCAAAAATCATAATGTTATCAACAACAAACTCCTCATTTATCATCACAAATCATCAATTCTCATATCAATTAACAACTAACAACATCCATCAACAACAACACAAGTCCTAAGCATACTAACCATAATCTAAATACGGTTTCTATCCTAGAAATCACATAAAACACGTAAATGATATCGAGTAACCCTTCACCGTTACCTTTTCGCGTCTTTAAACGGTTTCTAAACCTTCCTAGTCTCCACCTACATACAATTAGATAATAATAGATGAATATCATTCACCTAAAGAAAGACGGATACTTTAAAAAGCGAGAAAGACGGTAATTTTATTACCAATACGGATAGAGGAAGCTAAGAGGGGAAGAATAAGACGAACTTACGTGAATTTGAGCGAGTAACGAAGGACTAGCGACGAATCTAAGACGGATCAAAAATGGAGGCAAGGTTTCTTTGGTTTTCTTAAGGAAGAAGAAAAATATGAGTTGTGGGAAATGAATTAGGTTTAGGGTGAGGAAGGGAGTATATGAAGGAGAAAGTCAACGAAAGTCAAAGGCGGCTCAAAAGTCAAGAAAAGTCAAACTCGCCTTTAGACGGGATTCTCATGGAATCTCGCGGAAATTCCAAATACGAACTCAGAAATTCTAAATTTGAATCGGAACATAAAAATTTAAATTAAAACTTAAATTTGCTGAAAAGTATCCGTAAAATATTTTCACTAAAAAAATAGGGTACATTTACGGGTGTTACAATAATGATAATAATTGGCCGCTTATATTTTTACTAGACTTAACTTTGCTGTTGCTAAGGGAGTGGGTGTCCAGATTATCTCTCGGCTTCCCACAAATTTCATGTAAACTTTTATTTTTCTATTAATGAAAGTTGTGCGCATCCCTTAAAAAAATAATAATAAAGGAATCCCCTTATAATAGTAATAGTATTAAGAATAAAAATGATAAATACAACCCACCTGGGTGTATTGAAGTGACTAAAAGAGGAAACAAATATTTAGTACATGTATTAATTGCATAAATTTATGTGTAATTTACTCATTAATTCTTAGATTATACTATATTGGGAAGGTGTTTAATACGTAAATACAACTCTAAGAGTGTATTTATCATAACCCGATAATAATAATAATAGTCTAGTGGTTATGGTTACGACCTTGCATAATAATAAAAATATATTTCATTTAATATCAATTTGTATTATGGTTTTTTTTTTAATTATTTATCAAAAACAAATGTTTTTATTTTAACTTACAAATCACATAATCCTAATTATTACTTCCTCCATTCTCATATGATGTACCCATTTTGTGAATATATGTGAGCTATATATTAATAAAATGGGAACCTCATAGGAGAATGGAGGAAGTATTAAAGATCATTAAGAAATTAAAAACTTATTTGAGCTACATTTCAAACATTATCAATTTAGGTTGTATATTTTTACTAATCACAGAATCCCTAAACTAGTTTAGACCCCGTGCATAAATGCACGGCATATAGAAGTTTTTATTTGTAGTAAACTATTTGTATAATAGTGGTATCTCATTAGTTGTTCATTTTTCTCGTCATTGCAGTTTGCTTTGAGAAATACAAAGTTGAAACAGAAAAGTAATTAAGAAAATTGAGTAGCGTGTTGAAGTGTATATTTTTTATGTCGCAAAGCTAGTAATCCCAATTTATAAATTCTCTTTTTTTTTGTCACAAAAGTAATAAAAATTGTTTATATTTTTTTATATGCAGTATGAGTAAAGTCATTCTCAAATAATAGCATTAATAAAATTTTATATATATTTTAGTTAGAATATTATAGGTTAGAATTTAGTAACAATAATATAACTTGATAAAAAGATTAATTTTAATGAAAATATAACAAATAAATGGAATAAATTAATATAATCATAAGTTCCCTTATTTAGTTAATGTATTTAATTTTTATTAGCTACCTTATTTAAAAAGATGGTTTTTGGAGGGAAAACTTGTGAGAATGCTTATTCTTTTAGTATATACAGATACATGATGTATTTTTGCTGAGGACTTTATAGGTGTCGATTTTAGCGGCTTCCCCCTTTGTGCCCTAACCCCTAGCTTATCTGGGTAACGAGTCTGATGTTGAGAAAGAGACGGTTTTCAGAGATGAGCGGGGACAAGCGCAGGCTGCAGGCAGCAGGGAAGAGGAGGATTATGGTGCTAGCCGTAACTCGAAGCTGGTTGATGGTCAATCTCATTTGACTTAGAGTAGCTATGTCTGATCCTCTATCTCGCCTTCTATGAAAATGAGCTCGTCGATCCTGAGTTTGAATTATTTTGTTTTGTTTTTTGTTTTGGTTTTTTGGTTTGGTAGAGTAGGGAGGATCTGTATGTGGATGTCGTTGATCGTGATATGGCTGCCCTAGGCGTAGGAAGCCCTTGATGACAAAAATAAAAAAAAAAACTGACATGATGCCGTGGCGCAATGTGGGTTGTTTAAATGTTTTTACTTTAATAGAATGAAGATATGACATAAACTACAACACACGGAAATTACTAATACGATATCATTATTGAGTTGGATTGTGGTCAGATGGTATGCCATCTGTTTGAAATTCTGTATTGACTTTTAAACATTGATTAAATAAATGTTGTTTCTTTATTGCTTGTTGTGATATTAACTACCTCGGGCAACCGAGATGGTAGCACAACAATGTTTTTTTTTTTGTTTCATGAACACTTTATTATTATTTTTATAACATAAGATTTTCATTTTTGTCTTTCAGCTTTTATCTTAAGCAACTGTTCGGCGTTTTTGGCTAGCCTCCTCTTTATAACAAGTGGGCTGACCCTTCTAGACGTGTTGCCATAGGTCATATCCTTATGTCTAAGTTGTGTTTTGCTTTAACGGGAGCCTGAGGCGCCAGCCTTCCTGTCTGGACCCCAGTCGACCTTCGGCTAGAATGTAGGTCGTACGATTCGGTCGAAGTAAGGATCACTTTTATTCCTTTCGCCCATTTGAATTGGTTGTTATGCCCAAATCAGCCTTCATATTTGAATCTAGGTCCGACCCTCTTATCAAAGGCTTTGGGACGTTCCCTCGTTGATTTGAACTAGAAGGTCCTTGTTTGGGCCTCGCCGTGCAGGCAAGCCTTCCCTTCTTTAACATAGGCGATAACCTTTTGTCTGAGTCAAGCGTTGTTTTCGCATAAAAAATCTCGTTTCATGATAACTATTGCGTGCACAACGGAGGGGGGGGGGGTGTCTCCAATATTGCTCTTTCTCCATGCTATAATTAGAAAGTCGCCCGATTAAAGTGTCGGACGGGTAAAAGGTTCTTTCATAGATAGTCATATTTTGCTTTTTCTTTGAGTCGGGATGCCGACAAATACTTTGGTCCTTCACCGCCCTTTTTTTTGGAGGCAGCCCACAATTGTTACTCGGACGCTCTTCTTCAATTCCTAAGTTCTAAGGGTAGTAGGTTTTTAGATTGTCTGCGGTCCGATCGTACTGCGAGTCCTCTCTTTCCATGTTGGTGATCTTGTCTATCCCTGGGCCCAATCGCTCTTTAACCCGGTACGGTCCTTCCCATTTAGCAGGAAACTTCCCATGGATATTCGCCATTCCGATGGTGGATGTCATCCTCAAAACATATGCTCCTATGGCGAATTGTCGCTCTTATACCCTCTTATTGTAGACCCTTCTCATTATGTCGTACGTGGGAAATTATGGTTTAAGACTCGTCCACGAGATCAATGGCGTCTTTCATTAGCTGATTCTTATTGTCCTGATCGTAGAGTTCTACTTGAGGCAACTCTATCTAGGTCTCGATGGGGCAAGACGACCTCAGCTATGTATACCAAATGAAAAGGTGTTTCTGGCACCAATGCACTTAATATAAGTTACTGACAATGCCAAATCGAGTCGTATCAATTAGGATAATTTAGTTACCTATTAATGTTAATTTATGGGTCTTTAGTACTCGCTATGTATTAACGATAAGAGGTTTTTAGTCGTCTTCCCCCCAATCAAACAAATTATCTCAACTAATGTAGTAGGGTTAGTCGAGGTCGAACCAGAAGGATGATTCTAGTTCACTTAGTAAGGATTAGGTCTAGTTTAATCTAAACAAGAGATGAATAAGATTCCTCAATCTAAATAAAAGCTAGTGATAACTAAGCAACGCAAATAAACAACGGTTTAACCAATTAGGGAGGAGATCTAGGGATATGGGTTCACTAACGGGGTAGAGGCACAATTTAGTGTGGTCAATACAAGGGTGTCGAGAAGGTATCTACGTAAGTTTTGTCTTTCAGCGGGAAACGAACACAAGGTTAAGTCCTTACAAGCTTTACCTCCAGTCAAGCAAAACCGACTAATCCAAGCAAAACAAGGCAAGTAAATGTCTAGGATTTCAACTTAGACAAAAGAACACAAGACAAAACACCTAGCTTTCGCTCAAGCAATTCATCAAACACCTTACAAGCATGAGACTAGAGATGATTTTTCAACAAACAAGTAGCAATCTAGCACACTAATTAAGCCCCTTATACCCACATTAGATCCCCCTTATCCCTAGAAAAGGTAACTACTCACTCATATTATTATTAACAAACAAAGAGAAATTCATAACTATTATGAAACTACCAATATTCAACATAATAAAGAAGATAATAATAATGAAAACAAAGTTATAAACAAGATTAAAACAAGATTAAGACAACAAACAAATGCTAACAATTAAATAAGGAGAAATTGATACCAACAATAAGGGAAAGATTGAAACTTGGATTGGAATAAGAATGAATTTCTTCAATATCTCAATTACAACCCAAATAACATAAGATCTACCAACTAATTTGAGTAAACTAAAACTGGATTAAGGAAAGATTAACTAATGATTATGAAAGATTAGAGTTTGCAAGAGGAATAAATCTAGGATTTTTGTTCTAATGTATATGTCTCTAATGATTACGGGGGGAGGTATTTATAGGTGGGTGAAAAATAAGAGAGTCAAATAAGAAGGGGGTGAAATGCGGATTGGGAGTTCCAGCCGGCCGCCGGCTGGCTGCCGGTGGCCTGACAAGCAGGGACTCCCCTGCTTCATCAATGAGATTTTAGAGCATACATGTGGCCTCAACCGGTGGGCCGGCTGCCGGTGGCCTAACCGGCTGAGCGCCCCTTTCCCCTCTTCTTCTTTTCTTCTTCATTTTTGGCTTGATAGAGGGGCCTCAGCCGGCTGGCCGGCTGCCGGTGGCCTGACCGGCTGGGCACCCCCTGTATCACTTCTTCTTTTCGTTCTTCTTTCCTTAGAAGAGGCCCAAGCCGGCTGGCCGGCTGCCGGTGGCCTACCCGGCTGGGCACCCTTTTTCTTCTCCTTTGTTTTCCTTTTCTTCTTTTACTTGAAAACCACTTTGCTTGTTTCCATTTCCTCGTTTTTGCTCCAAATCCTACAAGATTAAGTATAAAATAATACAACCAAAATTGGATACAAAATGTGAACAAGGGCACGTGAAACCGTACAAAGACGGGTCAAAAAGGCGTAGAAAAGAGTTAAGAAGTGTGACAAAATAAATGCATATCAATTAAGTACTTATGTTGGACCTATTTTATAGTTTTGGTAATGACATGTATTTACTTAATAATGTGCTTTACTTGATATATCATATGCATGTAATTGTGTGCTTTAGTCTTATTATAGCTAACAACAATTACAAGAAAGAAGATCAAAGTTATAGGAGTTTAAGGCATAACTTTGACAAGTTCTGTGAGACAAAGTTATAGGAGCTTGAGGTATAACTTCAGAAGTTCCTATGCAAAGTTATAGCTACCTTGGTTATAACTTTAAAAAAACAATTCAAGCAAGATCTACCTCAAATAACACAAGACTCAAGATGGAGGGTCTTTGTGATCAAGATGAAGAGATGATCCGTATACTGAAAATATTTGTGAAGATTAGATAGTATAGGTCATCATTCGGTAACTATTCCATTAGAGTGATTTTAAGTTTGTAAAGTTATGACTCACTTATAACTTTACATACTAAAGTTCAAAGTTATAGCTTTAACCTATAACTTTGGATGATAAATGTTGATGCATGATTTTGGAAATAAATCTTTTAAATGTTTTCAAAAGATAAAGAGTATTTTTATATTTATCAAAAGTTTTAATAGATGATATATTTATGAGATTCTATTGGTTAGTAATACAACTTATGAGTTGTCATGCAATCTAGGGTTTCTAATATATTCTATCTCAATTTGTTGTTAACCTAATAAA
Organism: Heliosperma pusillum; assembly: GCA_022085475.1. Classification (NCBI taxonomy): domain Eukaryota; kingdom Viridiplantae; phylum Streptophyta; class Magnoliopsida; order Caryophyllales; family Caryophyllaceae; genus Heliosperma; species Heliosperma pusillum. Next base: position 65,755 of record JAIUZE010007185.1, on the reverse strand, counting down.
CTCACCTAATGGTTGTGCCACCTAGGGTTTCGTGAGATCCAAGGATTGTGCCTCCTAGGGTTGCGTGCTCCTAGGGTTTCGTGGTAGTAAGAATTTCGGCCACTATAGGTTTGATTCCTTGTTTACCTTAACCTAGGATTCTAATAATATCTTTATAAGCATATTTTGAGATATTAAAGATAAATATATTTCTAAAAGATAAAGCAAATAATATTGTGAGATATTAAAGATAAAAATCTTTCTTAAAGATAAAGTTAGGGTTTTAGATTTTATATTTCCTATGCTTCTATTATAAATACTCTTTCCATCTCAATCATTCAATAACGACTTTTATACAATTGAGAGAATTTTATAAATTGATTTTAAAGCAAACTTTGAGCAAAATATTTATTATTTTTAGTGTTTGTTTTTCGAAAAAGTCGTGCATCAATTGTTGTCAATCGCTCACGTGAAATACGTTATTGGATAATAGTATATCACATAATCTTACTTATTCTTTAACGAGAATCCTTGTGAGTTATATTGTACTTTCTTATTAACGTAAGATAGTATAGAGTATTTAGCGATACTCACCTTGAGTTATAATCATAGTTGATTATACGAGTGGTTTGATAATTTTTGTAATCCGGAGAAAGGTACTAAAGATTATTAATCGAGAATAGTGGACGTAGGTTTCGACTTTTGAAACTGAACCACTTCAAAAATCACTTGTGCCTCTCTTTACTATTCGTTATTTCGTTACTAGTACTTACTTTGATTAATTGATTAGTTGATTTTAATCTATAAGATCAAATAATTAAATTACATATCATAGAAATCGAAAAAGTGGGGCTAGTTTTTAATACTCAATTCACCCCCCTCTCTTTCGTATTCGATCAATAGACTCCACAACTTCTCTTAGCCTTTTGTTGTAATTTCATTTAATTAGATTATTTTGTAAAGTGATTGATGTTAAGCATTGAAATTTATGCCGATAAGGTGCACATCTGTGAGGTTTTGGTTGTTGTGTGTTGTTTTTTGAAGCCCTATATCTAGAATTCTAGACCTTCTATCGATGCAAGGTGTGGAGGTGATATTTTATCCTCTTAGCTTTTCAACGGTAGGTCGCACGCCTCATTAGGCCAAGAAACGAGGGAGATCTCGCAAAAAGGTCATGCTGAGCTGAGAAACGCAGGCTGCGCAAACCGCGGATCATTTCAGCTTTTTGGTGATTTTTGGGCTTTGTTATTTGGTGCTTAACCTATATTTTTATGCTTAGTATAAATAGAAGATGTTGGGATATCTTAGAGACATCCATTATCATTTAGTATCATCCACTTCTTGAAGCATTAAATAAATAATCTATCATTAGTTTTTGTATTAAGACTTGTTTTCTATCATTTTAAGCTTTGTTATGAATATGATGGATAGCTAAACCCTTTATTTGGTGTAATTCTACCAAAGTTTCGATCTTTACCCGAATTTTGTAAGAATTCCACACCCTTCTCTCTTTATTTGTAATATTTCCTTTGTTTTGAATGGTATTATAAATGTTTGGAGTTGAAACTTGATTACTTTCTATGTCTTTCATTCCACTTGTGCTAGTCTTGCTTGAATGACTTAGTTCTTGCAATTCTTTTGTTGTAACCTTGCATTTGTGTAGATGACTTAGTCAATGCTTATGGTAAGAAGAATATCTTAATGATTTACTAGTTGTTGGCTTAGATAAGTAGAAATTCATCTTAAACCTTTCCTTAGTTGTTGTTGACCTTAAAGATCCTCTCTTTATTGATAGTATTGGCTTAGATAGTATTTGTTGAGTGTAGGAATGTTTGTTGTTGTTGGCTTAGACAATAATAAGCAAATTGTATGGGATTTGGTGTTGTTAAGCTTATAAAGAGTGAGGAAGGGGAGTTTCTTGCATGCTTGGGGGTGGATTAGAACTTGGAGGGTAGAGTTACATCAAATTCTCACCTTTTATTAATCATCTTGCCCACTTAGTGTTTGTTTAATTGTTTCAACCATAAAGTTTGCACTTTAACATGTTCTTTCATGCTACTATTCATTTCAACCATCTCTTCTTATATGTTAAACATAGTTTTCTATTGTTAATAGCCATAGTGTGTTAATATTTCAATTAGTATTGACCGGTTTGTCATTAGTCTTTGATTAGTAGTCTTAATTTTCGTTTAGAGTCTTAGTTTGTAATTATGCAAGAGTTTGCTAGTTAGTTTAGCTTTACCCTCGCTTTCTCTTGGGTTCGACCCTTACTTTCACTTTACTACTTTAATTAGAGTCTAGTTTAGTGCTTGTTTGGTAATTGTAAATTGTTATTTGATCTTGCTAATTACCGGATTTAACGACCCCGGTTTTAAGCTTGTCAAATTTGGTGCCGTTGCCGGGGAAGGCAACAAAGCTAAAGCTAGTTTAAACTTTTGGGTTAAATTTGTATGTTTGTATTTGTAAATATCAGGACTCATCAATTTGCTTTAGATTGTTTATTTGTTTGATTAGATGACTACTCATTCTCCTCGAATTCATGATGAACCATTTTACAAGTATTTTGATAGAATGAAAGAATTTAATTCTCGGCGAGAATACCCTTATGATATTTCAAAACTTTGTCGTGTGGCACATAATGGGTTGAATAAGAAAACTTCGATACTTGTTGATCAATTGACTAACGAATTATTTGTCAATGTCACTAACTATGAAGAGATGTGGAAGTTTTTCCAAATGTTGGCTCTTGCGACTAAACAATTGGAGTTGAGAAATTCACCGCCCAGTGTTTTCTGTGAGGCTATTCTTAGAGAGGAGCCTCAAATTGAGTAATCGTTGAGTGAATCAATTGAGAAAGTAGAGCGTGAAGGGGTGGTTTGTGAGGTGGTCGAGGAAGAAGAGAATGGTGAGATTCTTATGGATGTTGTTGATGATTCGTGTTTGGCTAAGGGGTTGGAGGTGATGGGTTTTGAATTTCTCAAAGCCCTCACATAGAGTTAATACCCCCACCGCCTTTGGAGGACCAACACATGCTCACACCTATGGAATTACTTATTTCTCATCGTACTTACTTGATTGTCACCATGTCTATCTTCTCTTACAAGGAGCCCTATCGTGACATAGAATTGTTATATTTTGCTCACACTTGTTATCTTTTGTCCTCCTCCTACCTTCATTTCTCTACTTTATGGGCCAACATCTTTGATCGGCTACTAAGGGCATTGAGTTGTTCCGCTCTTGACTCTTGAAATAGAGGGATTTTGAAAAGGCGTCGAGCAAACGACGAAAACCAAAAGCGCTCTACGGGAGGCAACTTGTACCTTTTATTTCATGTTTCCTTACATTCCTTTGCATTTTTGTACTCTCCTCTACATTGGGGACAATGTGGAAACTAAGTGTGGGGGAGGAATTGATGTTTGTAATATATGTAATTTCTTTGTTTTGATGCATTTCAAAAACAATAAATAAATAAATAATGAAAATCCCAGTTACCTAGGCAAAAGTTGGAAGGTGCTCGAGGACGGGATGAAAACCCGAAAAAAAAAGGGCATTTCGAGCAAAATGAAGAATCGAGTTGTGAACCACCAATGAGAGGAAATGAATGCTAAGGTGAAAACCCGAAAGGGCACCTTAGGCAAAATGAGGGATTTTCGAAAAAAAAATTAGAAAAAAAAACATTGAGCATACTATTTCCTATGAAGAGGATCTCAGAGGAAAAAGAAGGGAGTGATAAGGAGGGCTTTGGAAGGAGGTTAGATTCGGATTTATTTTCTTTTTGAGTCACAAACTTGGTTCCAAATTGGTGGATTTCTCTTGTAGGTTGCTTGGTTGTGCAAATCGTGAAGTTTAGGGCCAACAAACTAGCCTAGCTTGACATTTGATGGGGTCATGAGTGAGTGTTATAAGGATTTGTAGTAATGTGTGTTGTAGGAGTTTTGAGTCCACTTTGTTATTGTCTCGGGATGAGACAACAAGGGTGGTCATTATCTTGCGGGGATATAAGAAGGGCGGAGTGATGAGTCGAGTCAAAGTCGGTCGTTTATGTGTCTTTGTAAGAGGGAGAGATAAGGAGGACGAGTGAGATAAAAGTGAAGTGTCAAAACCTTGAGTCTAGATTTTTCTTCTTAAATAGGTGGATTTGTTTTGAGGGAGATATAAGAAGGGTGTTGTGAGGGAAGAGTGGTCAATTACACCCATCCTTTCTTGCGGACATGCTTGCTTTCATATTATGTTTCGAGTTTTACTCGGGACGAGTAAAATTTCAAGTGTGGGGGTATTTGACAATGTCAAATCGAGTCGTATCAATTAAGATAATTTAATTACCTATTAATGTTAATTTATGGGTCTTTAGTACTCGTTATGTATTAGGTACTTCTCTTAGCCTTTTGTTGTAATTTCATTTAATAAGATTATTTTGGAAAGTGCTTGATGTGCATTGAAATGTATGCCGATAAGGTGCACATTTGTCAGGTTTTGGTTGTTGTATGTTGTTTAATTTTGGAAGCCTTGGCATGAAAAAACAAGATCAAAATGAAGATTTAAAGTCTCGGTTTTGCAAGGGCCAGCTTCAAACGGGTATATTTAGAGTTCTAGACCTTGTATCGATGCACGGTCAAGTAGAGGTGATAGCTTATCTTCTTAAATTCCCAACGGTAGATTGCACACCTCATTAGGCCAAGAAACGAGGGAGATATGGCCCTCACAAAAAGGTGTTGTTGAGCTGAGAAACGCAGGCTGCGCAAGCCTCGGGTCATTTCAGCTTTTTGGTGAATTTGGGCTTTATTTTTGGGTGCTTAACCTATATTTTTATGCTTAGTATAAATAGAAGATGTTGGGAGATCTTAGAGACATCCATTATCGTCTAATATCATCCACTTCTTGAAACATTATATAATTAATTTATCATTAGTATTTGTATTAAGACTTGTTTTCTATCATTTTAAGCTCTGTAATGAAGATTATGGATAGCTAAACCCTTTATTTGGTGTAATTCTACCAAAGTTTTGATCTTTACCCGAGTTTTGTAAGAGTTCCACACCCTTCTGTCTTTATTTGTAAGATTTCCTTTGTTTTGAATGGTATTATGAATGTTTGGAGTTGAAACTTGATTACTTTCTATGTCTTTCATTCCACTTATGCTAGTCTTGCTTGAATGGCTTAGTTCTTGCAATTCTTTTCTTGTAACCTTGCATTTGTGTAGATAGATTAGTCTATGCTTATGGTAAGAAGGCTTTCTTAATGATTTACTACTTGTAATTCTTTTCTTGTAACCTTGCAAGTCTTTTCTTGTAATCTTAAACATTTTCCTAGTTGTTGTTGACCTTAAAGATCCTCTCTTTATTGATAGTACTAGTATTGGTGCCCGGCTCCGCTCAGGCTACCTATGTTTATCATTAAAATTTATTTTAATTAAATATACTTTAAAGTTGTATAACTCATAAATTTATCATCAATATATTTTCTTATGACATATCTTAAAATTACGATAAAATAAATTATTAAACAATTCATTACTCCAACTATTAATATTTTATTTTAATTAATTGGTCGGCTAATTCTTCATGTATACTTTTTTTATTGTTAGTATTGTTTCTTTTATTACATTCGTTATTACTACTGTTACTTTCACTACTCCCGTCGTAATTATTGTTACTTTCACTACTCTCACCATAATTATTGATACATTCTCTAATGCCGCATCTATATTGAAAACTTCACGACTTCCGTTGTTGTTCTATTACTTTCTTTCTAATATTGTTATTTTGACTATTGAACTGAGTGAGTACTATAATTTGATTAGTTGATGATTGAACATGCAATATGAGTACACATGCAATTTTAAGAAGCTCATATATTTATATAAATATATTACATGTATGTTAAATCAATTTAAAAGAATTATGCAATAATATTATATCTTTTGGAAACCTAACTTGATTTACTTACCTTTTAATAGTTTCCAAAATATTACGTGTAAGTTAAATAATTATAAATTATAAATTTAATGTATATTCTATGCTACTAATTAATTCTATAAGTGGGGAATGTTTATTTTAAGGAAGATCACCCTATTTTGGGATTTTCTAAATTTATAATTCACCAAAATTATATAATATTTACATTGAATTCCTTTGATTAGGTCTATCACACATCGTTATCGATTAAAAATTATATAGTATAATTAATTTGTATAACTTTATTTAATTACACGGAAGTCCCTTGGTTTCAGGATTTAATATATAGTATAGATTGGCTTAGATACTATTTGTTGAGTGTTGGAATGTTTGTTGTTGTTGGCTTAGACAATAATAAGCAAATTGTATGGGATTTGGTATTGTTAAGCTTATAAAGAGATAGGAAGGGGAGTTTCTTGCATGCTTGGGGTGGATTGGAACTTGGAGGGTAGAGTTACATCAAGTTCTCACCATTTATTGATTATCTTGCCTACTTAGTGTTTGTTGAATTGTTTCAACCATAAAGTTTCTATCTTTAACATGTTCTTTTGTGCTACTACTCATTTCAACTATCTCTTGTTATATGTTCAACATAGTTTTCTATTGTTAATAGCCATAGTGTGTTAATATTTCAATCAGTATTGTTAGATTTGTCATTAATCTTTGATTACTAGTCTTAATTTTCGTTTAGAGTCTTAGTTTGTATTTTTTCAAGAGTTTGCTAGTTAGTTTATAGCTTTACCATCACCTTCTCTTGGATTCGACCCTTACTTTCACTTTACTACTATAATTAGAGTCTAGTTTAGTGCTTGTTTGGTAATTAAAAATCGTTATTTAATATTACTAATTACCGGATTTAACGGCCCCGGTTTTAAGCTTGTCAGTTACCAATACACTCGAGACTTAATTAAGAGATATGAGTTCTAGATGATGCCAAGCTTGGATTGGCTTGTGCTTCTGTGGACTTGAGGTCCGCGGAAGAATTCCCTTCTCTCAGAAAACAAGAGCAAATCTAGTCGTGTGAGGTTACGAGGAAAGCTCATCCAATGCCTAAGTCGGTTTCTCTTTAGGTTCCTTTAATCCAATCTAGTTCCTCCTGAGGAATTAACGTTGGCCGACTTTTGTAGTGAGAGAAAACTTATAGAGAGTCGTGTGAGGAGAATGGGTTAGAATTCTGGTTGTTGTAGTTTGCTTATCTTGCTCAATGAACAATAACCCATATTTATAAGGTGAATGATGAGGATCTTGAAGTGCTTACGTGGCAGCTCTCACGTAAATGTATCCTTGTCTGACGTTATGGTGTTGAGGCATGTTGCCGAGCTGACAACTTTCTCTCCCAGGCCCTTGTTTCGGTTCGATCTAGGGCCGGCTTGTATGGCCCCGTTTATGGTGCAATCAACGTTGATAGGGTCGACTATTTACAAGTGCATCTCGTGCGTGCGCACAGGGCCCCCAATTTCTGGGGGCCTAATAAGCTCCACAAGTTGTAATATGTAATATTTCGAGACATAAAAATCATTAGAGTTTAATAGGCTGAGTTGGTAAAGAGCAGTCCTATTATGCAGGAGATGCAGGTTCGACTCCAGTCTATTGAGTTTTTGTTTAGCGGCAAACTTCTAACTATGGGGCACATATGCATTTTAGTCAACCTTATCTAATTGTAATTGTAGTCATTTTACTTCCTAGCCATTTTATCCATACGCCTCCCATACACCGTATATTTTAGGTTAGAAAAACTCCTATGTAACAATTACGGAGTACATGGTATAAAAACTAGAGTAAGTATCATAAATATATATTCCCACTATCTCAATTATATATTAATATGACTACCTTTAAATAAAAAGTCTTAAAAATACTAAACAGATAAATGAGTCTGGGAGAGTATTAGGTAAATATTACACAATATTAGGATCGTATATAATTGAAAATTTTAAAATGTAGAGAATATGTAAAGCAAATTTTCATTTAAAATGGGTGTAAACTTAAAATGAGTCAAATAGTTAGAATAAGACATAAGCATAATACATAAAAAAAAGCAAAAGATTTGTCTTATATGTCAGTACAAGGAGAATGATATTTGACCCGTTTTATTGTTAAAGCAAATATCTTCGCCTTGGATCACTAAACTTAAAATATAACACACAGCGACTCAAAAATTTTCGTAATAAAATATAACTAATTGTAATTGAGGGCCCTTATAAATTTTCGCACAGGGCCACCAAAATTTCGGAGACGGCCCTGAACGTTGAGCATCGGCTTTTGGATCAAGGCTTGGTCTGCTTGAATCATGGGGCAATTCCATAGTGGACTTTGTAGAGAAATATAATATTGAATGTATTGATAGCTTGTATATCATTGACGAGGAAGGTTGCTTATATAGCAATTACAAGAAATAATATATAGAAACATAATCTACCTATAATATATCTTAAAGATATATATGACATAATATATAAAATTATGACTTATATAGTATCTAAAGATAATTTCTAAATCTATAATTATTCTTATAATATCACAATATTATCATATTGTGAATTATAATATTATAGTAATATTATATTCCTTATAGACTTTACTAAGGAATTGGGGCAAATTCGTGCACATCAATAACTATGATCCTTACTTTTATAACATTTGTGCATTTAGTACACGAAAATGTGTATAATTTAATTAGTCTTTCTAAATAATAAGGACAATTTGTCCACGGACCACGATGTAAAGGTGGAAGTGTGGAAGTGAAAAAACACAAATTAATCTACATCGTCCAGTAATGCACTAGTGCCTATTAGGATACATGTAATATGCCCCGCGTGTCACAATTTGCCATAGTGATGACATGAGTCCATAATCCATACCACCACCTTGTATGCATTTTCGATCAAGGTAAGTCTTGTTTAGAGTGCTGTTACTTAGGGGTGAGCAAAACCGGGTACCCGGTACGGTTTAAATAACCGTATCGGGTACCCGGTTTTTGGAAGGCCAAAAATTAATACCCGGATCCGACCCGGTTTAACCGGGTACCCGGTTTTCGTATACCCGGTTAAACCGGGTACCCGAAAACCGTATACCCGGATCCGGTTTAATTGATAATGCTCAAACCTAGAATTCGAGTCCACAACATTAGGAACGACCAATAAATAAATTGCTTATATAATCCATTAGGATCATTATTACAAAACACAATACTTGCAAAGTCAGTAGGTAAAATAGCAAAATACAAATTTGCAATACTTCACACAGAAATTTGTCACTGATAAAGTAAGTTGCGTATATTACAAGTTTCACATAAAATGATTGGTGTTCAAAATTTTACCCATATAGTCAAAATAGAAAACAAAATTGTACATACAACTTTTTTTTAGTTATTTTTAATTAAACCGGGTCAAAACCGTATACCCGGTTTTGATTTTCCCCGACCCGGACCCGGTACGGTTTTTCTAAAAACCGTATCGTATACCCGGAAATTCGTATCGTGTACCCGGAAATTCGTGTAATTAAAACCGTATACCGTATCGTATCCGTATATTAAAACCGTATCGTATATTTTTGCTCAGCCCTACTGTTACTATCCGTGTTATATTTAAGACGTGTCAAATATTATAACATGTTAATTTTTACATAGGTTTTTGGAATTTCTTATGCAACCAGTGGGTTAATTTAATATGTATTTGAATCGTCTTAAACTTAAGATGAATAATACATTTCTGATATGTGAACGAACATTATTGATCTAATGTTTAAGACGGGTCAAATAATACAACACGGGGTAATATTGACAAAGTTTTTTGTATTTCCTAGGTAATTAACAAGTGGAGTGATTTGATATGTATTTGACATATATTAAACTTATGACATATTATCCGTCTGATATGAAAATTTGTGTTTCGAGAGACACATCGCAATATCAAAACTTGTTGGCAATTAATATGTATTTAAAATGTCTTAAAACTTATGACATAGTACCCAAATATTTACATTTTTGCACAGATAATTCATGGCTATAAGGAAAGCTAACCATTCCAATTATGGGATTTAAATGGCAATTGAAACAGAGTTGTGAAGGGATTATTCGGAAAAGATCGAGTACTATGGACGATGGTAAGAGAACCGCATATAGGAGACACCATGATGGGTAGCTTCAAAGTTTAATAATAAAAAACTACAAAAGGTGAACTTCCAACAATATTACTCTCTCGTGAATAAACGGTTGATCTCGCTTAAAATTATGGATGGCGATAGAGCGCCACCGGGTGGTACCAAATCTCGGCGCCATCATAATTAAAGAAAAGGAAAAATAAAAATTTAAAAATATTAATTTTCGTTTTTGCGCCAAAGGTATAAGGGTAAGTATGTAATATTATACTATCTATTCATTATCTATTCAACTAAAATCAAACTCTTTAAACTAAATTTGTTCTATAATGTTTTACACCAAAAATTTTTATTTAATATTAACCTAATATACACAAAGTTATATTCATCGGTAATTACGTTTCTTCATCATTGTATTATGTTCATCTACACTATATTATCTTCATAGTTTATGTTTTATATTGATGATTTAATTATAAATATGGTTTTTTTTCACCAAAAACACATTTATAATTAAACCATTGGAAAAAAATATATTTTTAATTAAGTCATCAATTTAAACTAGGGTACCCTATAAACTATAATCAAATATCAAGTCGTCAAAATAATAATAATATGTATACGGGAGTTTATTTTTACCTTTTTTCATAGTAATTATACAATTTGACAGTTCAATAATAGAAAACGATTGGTTTTATCACTTCAATTTGCCAAAATTTAAAATGTATGGGCAAATGAATATTCCATAATTGCTTACATATATAAATCAATTAATCAAATAAAAAAAAAAGTTAAATGAAGTGTTAATAAGTTTCGAATTCTAATACTTAGTTACAAACTAATCAAATACCAGTATACCACTCAACCAAATTATGCATCATTTCATTCATTTGCATACTTGTATATCTCTCGATCAATCAAAATGTATCATTTGTTGTTATTTGTGACTTGCAACTTCTTTCCACAAAAAGTGGAAAAAAGCTAGGAAAGTTTTACTAATTTTTTGGGGTTGAATATTAAATATTATTAATTATGTAATGTTATGTTCCTAAAGTACCCTTTTCTACTAATTAGTTTGGAATTCAAATTTTAAGGGAGGGAAATAAAAATAGCTATGTACTTTACTTTAATACCCTCGGTGGCGCCCAATTTATGTACCACCCGGTGGCGCCATCTCATTATTCTAAAATTATATACGAATTTCATATTCTCTTCATCTTAAAATAATATAAAAAGACATGTTGAGCCTCCATTGAAGTGACACGTGTCACGTCTCCACTGCTTGCCACATGTCACCTCTATAATTAACAAAAAATAATAAAAAAAACCTACATAATTATTGTACTTTAATTTCATTATTACATTATTACATCTTCATTACCAACTATTTGTAATCTTTCTATACTATAATATAAAAATGCTACATTGAGTAGGTACAATTCCATGTTAAATTAAAAATAATCTATACAATATTATAAAAAGTCTAACTGAGCGTTGTGTTATAGCCACGTTGACGTGGCGTCATTGGCATCTAACCAAACCTCCATATAGCTTACGTTAGTTTTGCACACTTTTCATCTCCGTCTGAGGCTCCCACTAACTGAAGACTCTTCACCTTCTTTTAACATTAAAATGACAATTATCGCAACATTAATAGATTATAACCCCTTTCATTTCGTGCAATTAATAATAACTACATTGAAGATAAAACGGTTGGCCTTATTATTTCTTGCCATTTAGATATTGCAAACACAATGACAATTCTCAAATTTCTCATTTATAAACCCATTTTACATCAATTCCTTTCTAATTTTTTTGGCACTCTAAGCATTGTATATCTCCTCATCCTTTGATTTTCTATAACTTCCCTTTTATTTCTATGTGATTTGATTTGATCGCGATTTATAATATTCCCTAAAAGTTTGTTATTAATTATTGTGGTGTTGGTCTCTAAGCACTATTTTTATGATTTTATTACATATTTTCTAATCTTTCCCTTGTGTTTTCAGGGCTTCAATCTTTGGTACATGGAGGGCAAGTATAAAAGTTGGATTGAATTTAAGGGATGAGAATCTATTTGGTAACTTAGAGCATTTCGTAATAATTGTATTGATTATGCTAACCAAAAGTGTTGTAACATTACTTTATTTTAAGCACTTCCACCATTTTTGTTTTTGCTACATGCCTATTTTTGTTGAGACTTACGCATGAGAAAAGAAGTCCTTGTGAGTAATTGATTAACTTTTATAATTGAACCGTCATGTTATATTTAGAGAGCGATGTCATGACATATCGTAAGTTTGCCATCACTTTGAGCTTTATTTCTATATTCGTACAATTCTAATATATATAAACAATTCAAAGTTTTAATGTAGTTTGTACCAATAGTCCAATACAAGTGATTTTGGGGCTCTTCCTTGAATTAGATATGCCTGGAAACCTACATTCATAATATGATAGAGCATGATTTTGGCCTCTTACAATCAGGACGATCATGGTAGTTTAAACTACACATTCGACAATATGTTATTTGTGTATTACCTCTCAATGCGAGTCTCGGTTATAAAATCAAATTGAGAATCATGACTAATATTGCTTTGAACTGCTTATAATTTTTAGACATCTTTCTAACAGATTCATAATGTGGAGTCAAAAATAATGTTTCGCTTCGAAAATGGAACTTGGAAAAAGCATCTCACTCATTACTGTAGATGAAACCATGAAACCAAAAAATCAAAACAGAAACGTGCACCATAAACGAACCTGTGAATTTCACGGGCAATTAAACTAGTTTATATTCAAACAATCAATTTTTTTTTCCAGACACTATTCATAAGTGAATAAAATATTCACCATTAATTACAATATATAAGAAAAACCATAATCATACGAAATCTATATAATTCGCCTTTAAGATTATCAAACTTTTATATTTTTTATATTGTAAAACTAAATATATTTACGATTTAATTTGTGGATTGACAAGTATGCAAAAGGCATATAAATTGTTTGGATTTGGATGGAAGGAGTATTATAAACAGTTTAAAGGAAAACTATATCAACAAAATATAAACAAACAAAATCTTAAACCATAGACACTGAATTCATTTAAGATTTTATACGTGCCTTTTTTAACTAGTTGGTCACGTATTAGACTGTTTTAACTTGAAATTCTCAACTTCTTTTTATTTTAACCTTTATTTTTCGGAAGCTAGTCATTTAAACTAAAAAAGTGTTTTAAATAAGAATTCGTGTATTAAATACTTTAGTTGTACCGCTCTAGGTAGACACGAGTAGGGGTGTTTATTGGTCCAGGACCGGATTGAACCAGACCAAACTCTCTGGACCAAAGATCAAATACGGATTAAATGGTGGACCACGGGCCGGATCATATTAATATTGATCCGGTCCGGTCCGGACCACATAAACGTATGGACTGGACCGGAACAAATGGACCAAATGTAACGAATATGACTGTTGGACATAGTGTAATATTTAAAAGTAGATCTCGAGACGCTCGTAACGATCAAAATAAGCAACATTATATTTTTACTATATTTAATTACATAATTAAATATGTATCTTTTATAATATGTGTAAACAAAGTAGGACATAAAACCAATAATATTACAAATTTAAGTATTCTTTTGTTATATAGTTTGGTCCGCGGTGCGGTCTGCGGTCCATTCGGTTGGTTCAGGATCGGACCGAAGACAAAATTAAAGTAAATAGGTGGATCGTGGACTGAACCAAATAAAATATGGTCCGATTTGGTCCGGATTAAATAGTCCGTCCGGTCTAATCTTTGGTGCGGGCCACTAAGTGAACTCCCTTAGACACGAGTACACAAGGACTAATTGCCACTTGTGACTTTGTGAGTGTGTAACCTTAAGAGTTTATACTCGAATCATCCCCAAGCTAAGACGAGTCCTTCCAAATTCCTATGGCCTTACATTGTGACACCTTTATACTAAGTTATCTCTCTTTAAGGAAAGTGGATTAGAAATTAGTGTTGGGATGCTTAATGGAGTTACTAGAGCTATGATGGCCATGATGTGAAAGCGATACTATATAAGTACAAGTTGTAGGCCATTATGTTTATTATATTGTCAAATTTACAACTTCGTTGAAATTTCTGGTGTATGTGACTATGTGCGCGCGTGTGACAATTCCTTTATGTCAAACGTGTCGAAAACGCCCTTAAAAATTGGGAACCCTTATTTAATTATTCTGCTGTTTTTAACGCACGAGTTATTTGTTATTTGAGCTCACTTTTTGGCTTTCATGTCGGCATAGTTACTGAATCTTTAGACAATTTTGGACCATTATGAACAAGCGTATATGGCCTAAGCGTTGATACTATTGGGCTTCTACTGCACCGGTGGTCATAGTCTACGGTATGATATTGTTCGTTTTAGGTCAAGTACTATTAAACCTAATAAACAATTATAAATTACTCGTAGCATTTTTATATCTACTCCATTAATGTATGCTTTATCCTCGTGCTAGCAACATTAACAAGTTGTAATATTATTGGTTAAACATAGCAACATGATTCCTACATTTCAAGGACTTGGCCAAATTACGGAAGGGGGACAAGGAGTTGGGTGTATGCTTTGTCCTTGTGCTAGCAACATTAACAAGTTGTTTCCAAATAAGTATGGATGAAAATTGCGTTGTAAAATGTAAATTGCATCGGATGATACAGTAAAAAGAAACACATCCAGCTTAGTGAATCATTTCTGCGTTTTTATATCATAATCCAGAAGTAAAGAATAACGGGTTGTGATGGAAAAAAACGAACGACCTTTTTTTTTAGTAAACGAAGGAAAAAGATGAAGTCAACTATTGTGCTTAGTGATCATCCATGTCCATGGAGAAAGCAATTGAGCAAGAAAGTAGGAGTAGTTAGCTAGTTAGGCTGTTCTTGTCATTTTGCTGTTTTATGGCCAGAATGGAAGAAGTTTGGTGTTGAGAAAACTAGACAGGCATGTCATGAATTTGGTAGCGTTCCTATTTATATTTCATCCAAGTTATACTTAAATGATAGTAACAAAGTACTATGGTTGCGTTCAATTGGTCATTTCATAAATTGTGCAACACAAACAAAGAAAATTATTATTGCAAAAGATGAATTTGGTCTTATGATCGAAATAAAGTCAATGCCAAGGATAGGGGCCAATTTCGGAATTCAAAATTATTATAACAGAAACGAGAAAGAACAAATAAAGAACAATAAAGACGATAACACACATATTTACGTGGTTCACTAACGGTGTGTTAGCTACGTCCGCAGGGCAGAAGGGAGGAGAGTTTTATTAATGTTGAGGGGTTTACTGAGTTTTCAGATTCAGAAGTCAGATTGTTATGATATACATTATTGCTAGGGTTAGGCTTAGAGAGTTTATATACTACTCTGTACGACCTAATACAGAAAACCTAGAAAGACCCAAAACAGACCATCATAGGCTCAAAGCAGAATCCGAGCCCAAACAGATTAATGGATACCATTTAGGTTATTTTTGGGGTGTTGGCCCCGAGCCCCCCACCAGGGCGTTTCACCCCTGGATTCCGACTCGCTGACCGGGCAGCGAGACCCCGCATTGTTACTCGAAGTGGCAACTAAACTGATTCAAGACATAATTTCAACAAAAATAATACTATATTAAGTAATACAATGAAGTAACTTAGAAAATAGTTCCATTTTCAAAAAATTACAAATTACAAATTTCATTATTATGTTTTTGAAGGGGCTGGGAAACTCTCTACTAGCTACCCCTAATTTCACCACTACTATTAAATGGAAGAGGTAAAAACATACGAGAATATATTGATGGTATTGTGTCTAGTCTCTTAGTTAAAACTTCAAATTAAATTTTTATGTTCATGTTAAAAGCTTTGTTTAGACATATGAAGTTTCAAATAAATCATTCAAAAGAATGTTTATGGTGCGCACTATTATGAATCTGACTAAGCATATATGGTACCATTATATTGTGCAAAGGGTAGGACCTTGGCACACAGGTGGTAAAGATTTTTTGTTGGGTTTGAAAATGACTGTTGGATTTACAATGATACTATTAATTCTGGTTTCATGTTTTAAACTTATTCCATTTTATATTGTTATTTTGTAAATTATTGTTTCTTAACCTCCTTACTCAGCTTTACTGACGTCCTTAATGTTCTGGGTTGTCCCCCCTCTGGAACATGTACCACTTCATTTTTTAGGGGTATAGTTGCATATATTCAGATATAGTTGGAAGTAAAGCTAGAGTCCTTAGAAGTCCAAATGTGTTAACTGTTTCCGCTGCTGTATTGTAATGTGCAGATTTATTACGGCTGTATTTTGCAAACTTTGTATATTGATTATAACATCTATGTATTTTCGGCAAGTTTTGTATATAAATATTAGTGTTAATTTAGCCAGAATTTAGGGGTGTTACAGGTTGAACCTAGTTGGCCACTAGGATTCGTACCCATCTCACTTCTCCGTCGCAAGGAGAGCTGGGTGGAGTAAAGGAAGACCAAGAGCGAGGGTTTGAAATCCATTGCCGTGAGAGCGAGTGAGAATTTTACCGGGCATGAGCAAGGGTATCGTCCGTCGCCTCGAGAGTGGGGAGTTTATTTGAGTTTAGCGGTTGATCTTGAGTGAGACTTCCGCACCCCTTGGTTTCCGCATTTTAGTCCTGAGCCTAGTAGATTTCCTAGTCTTTGGAGACCCGTAGGACATTGGTATGTACCTCGTAATCCCCTTGACCCTTCCTTATTGTTATTTCTTATCTTAGCCACTTTAGTTTATTACTTGTCATTTATCTAATGTTTTATTGCATCTAGTTTAATTAGTTTAGTCATATTCAAACCTCTTATATTTGATCGAGCTAAATTAGACAATAACCGAGACCGATAGCCAATCCCGGCGTCTCTTGGGTTCGACCCTCCCAATGCTACAACGGCCAAAACCGTACGCTTGTGGGAGGTTTAAATTGAAGACATCAGTTACGTAGGAATGCAACAGCTGATTTTTGTGTTTTGTGTAGTATAGAGCATTTAATTTATTTTATGAATAAATACACTTTCTACTAACAAACCACTTGAGCCTTACGACTCATAGCTATGAACGTCACTTTTCAGGTTGAGGCAAATAAGCGGGAGTCATTTAGTTGCTTTTGCGATTGTAGAATCTGAAGGAGATGCACTTTCCGATTCAGATAGTTCGTAAATTTCTAATATTACGGTGATTATGGCTAGAGAGACCTGCACCTGAAAGAAGCTCTCAAGTTATGTTCTTATTGTTTAGCCGTTATGTATCACTTTCTCAACATTGGGTGATGAAGATAATTTTAAACTGAAATCTGTGTTAGTACATCATTGTACCAAGTTTCACCTGGACGTGGACTAAGGATCCGAATAAGCATTTTTCGGACTTTCATATTGTTTGCTCCAGTATGAAGCCATATGTTATCACAGATGAACAGTGTAATACTACGTTTTCTGATAACTGAGTACTCGGTCGAGTGGGTCGTACTCGACCCGAGTATGTCGAGTGTGTGTTGGAGGCAGGCTTCTGCAATTGTGGCACTCGATCGAGTTAGCTGTGCACTCGGTTGAGCATCGTGTACTCAGCCGTGTGTCTTACCTACTCGTCCGAGTGTCTGTTTTGTTTAAGATGATCAGATGTTATAAATTCATTTCCGTCGGTTTTTAAATCACTCGTATTACCCTAATTACATTGCTAAAACCTCCCTAATCACCTTAAGCGTCTTCCAAGCACGGATTTGGCATGGTTGAGCATTCAGAATCTTTTTTCTGTGTCTTTTGCATTAGTAAGTGTTAATCCTTCTTATCAGTTTAGTTTTTTGTGTTTATCGAATTGGAAACCCTAATCTAGGTAATTTGGGAAATGGATTAATTGGGGATAGATTATGATATTAGTAATGTTGTATATGATTATTAGGTGACGACTTCACAGAGGAGCGATTATGTCTTGCCTTGATTGGATTGTTGTTTACAAGTGCTTTTGAGGTAGGATTTTCCTACTCAGTGTAATTGTATGTTGATCGATAGTTGATAAGATTATTGATGATGATTGTAATGATCGCTATGATGATAATTGGATTGTGATGGATATTGTGGGCCATGTCGGGAGATGGTTCCATCACCAGGTCTCATCTCTTGTAACTCTCGTCATAAGGGTGATGTGCACATTAATGAGCCGGGTTCGTTGGTTGTGATGAGCGGGGATTTTGATGGTCCATGTTGCGGTCTAGCATGGGCAGGGGTGGGTATCCAATTGCGATGGGAACCCGACTACTCGTTGCGATGAGAGCCGCTTGTGTTACCGGAGTGTGGGGTGGGTTACCCGTTGCAATGGGAACCCGACTACTCCTTCCGATGAGAGCCATTTGTGATGGTGTATGATTGAGATGATGTATTCTTGTTATTGATTGTGATTAATGTATAATTGGACTGACCCCGTATTTGTTTTTAAAAACTGTTGTGTTCCAATGGGGAATAGTGAGCAGGAGTTTAGCAGGTAACCTATTATAAGCATGCTTGGGGGTTTTAGCTGGTGTTGCTACGTGACGGTGATTCTTTAGCTTCCGCTGAGTCTTTAGACATTGAGACATTTAGTTTGATATTCTAGTATTGGTTTTGAATACAATTGTAATACTTTTGGGTTAAATTTGTTGTAGTCACTTAAACATTTGTTTATTATAAATGTTTCATTATGTTCCATTTCATATGTACTATATCGGGCAACCATGATGGTAGCACTCTCATTTTCAAAGATATGCCTCGGTAAGGCTTTTTGGTAGATAAGGTGTTACAAACAGTTCCAATTGAGAGCCTTTCCCTTATCTTTGAAGGGAAACATGAGAGAGTGGTTATATTATCTACTACTTATCATTACTTGGGTGAGCGTGAAGATTTATTGAAAAATATTTTCTGTTGGACAAAATATATTGTGTGAATATTTTGTAATATGTTTACTTATTTGTAAAGGTTATTAGTAGTAACCATATAACTTATATTAGGATAATATATTGTCTAAGGTTTGTATATATACGCTTATGATTATTGAATAATACTCAAGCATTACAATCTTACATGATATCAGCTTCCTAGGGATACGATTCTTCTCGCTTCCGCTCTACCCTATCCGTCGTTATTCAAACGATACTCTAAATCCCGACCTCTCGTCATTTAAACGACCTCACGTCACCATGCCTAACAAGAAGTCCTATTCTTTTACTTTTCACAAGGCCTTAGCAGTGGCCAACATCCGCAATCATATCTTCGTCACCCTCGGCATGGATAATGATCAATATCCGCTCTAGGTTGCTCTATTTACGAATCACGCTACACGCGTGCTTCACCACATCATTCCATCGAACGGCAAAGCAATCGGCCTCTCACCGGATAAATACAAAGAGTTATGGGAGACTATTGATGCGACAGTATTGCAATGGATCTATAAAACCGTCACCACTGACCTTCTCGAAACCATTGTTGAAGAAAACTCGACGGCACAGGACAGTTGGAATCGCATTTAGAAAATATTTCACGATAATTAACATTTTAGGGCCGTCACATTCGAGCATGAATTTTTGCATAGTTGTCTGGAAGATTTCTCAACCATCTCCGCTTATTGCCAACGTCTTTAAAGTATTTCTGATCAACTTAAAAATGTTGGTTCTTCTGGTTTGACCTCTGCCTATGGTGGTGTAGGCACCACTATGTTGACCCTCTATGATGGCCAAGTCTACAGCCGACGGTGAGTCCATCTTTGGCCGTCCTCCTGCCCATGTTCAAAACAAATCCAATAAAAATTGGAATAAGAAAAGGGGAGGTGATAAAGGTGGTGGAAAAGGTAACAACGGAGGCAAAGGATCTTCTAATAACAACGAGACTAGTCAAGGGTCGGCGTCGCAGACAACCTCTGTTCCTACCTCACTATGGACTGGTAAATACGCTGGTGGAAATGGACTCCACCTCCATGGGGCTACCCTCCTTGTCCTTACCCCATGGCTCCCTGGACCAGGCCCCCTATTCCTCGTGCTTTTCCACAACCGAGACCACAAGCCTATACAACCGACTCTCCTCCTTCTTAGACGGACATCAAAACTGCGATGTATACGCTCAGGTTGACGCCACCTGACCCACGTTAATTAATGGACACCGGTTCTGTTAGGTTCATTAACCTACTCTTAAGACTCTTCTTAAGATCAACTATGTTGGACCTATTTTATAGTTTTGACAATGACAAGAATTTACTTGATAATGTGCTTTAATTGATATATCATATGCATGTAATTGTGTGCTTTAGTCTTATCATAGCTAACAACAATTACAAGAAAGGAGATCAAAGTTATAGGAGCTTAAGGCATAACTTTGAAGATTTTTGTGAGACAAAGTTATAGGAGCGTGAGGTATAACTTTGGAAGTTCATATTCAAAGTTATAGATACTTTGGTTATAACATTGAAGAAACAATTCAAGCAAGATCTACTTCAAATAACACAAGACTCAAGATGGAGGGTCTTTGTGATTAAGATGAAGAGATGATCCGTATACTGAAGATCTTTGTGAAGATTAGATAATATAGGTCATCATTAGGTAACTATTCCATTAGAGTGATTTTATGTTTGTAAAGTTAAAACTATTTCACTTATAACTTTACATACTAAGTTCAAAGTTATAGCTATTTCACCTATAACTTTGGATGATAAAGTTGATGCATGATTTTGGAAATAAATCTTTGAAATGTTTTCAAAAAGAGAAAGAGTATTTTTATATTTATCAAAAGTTTTAATAGATAATGTATTTATGAGATTCTATTAGTTAGTAATACAACTTATGAGCTGTCAGGCTACCTAGGGTTTCTAATACATTATATCTCAATTTGTTGTTAAACTAATAAGCTCACCTAGTGGTTGTGTCACCTAGGGTTTGTGCTTCCTAGGGATGCGTGCTCCTACGGTTGTGTGATGAAGAGATAAACGGCCTCTATGGCACGTTTCCTTCTTTGTATCAACCTAGGATTCTAATAATATCTTTTTAACAATATTTTGAGATATTGAAGATAAATATATTTCTTAAAGAGAAATTTAGGGTTTTAGATTTTATATCTCCTACGCTTCTACGATAAATACTCCTTCCATCTCAATCATTCCACACGACTTTATATACAATTGAGAGAATTTTACAAATTGATTTTAAACAAACTTTGAGCAAAATATTTATTATTTTTATTGTTTGTTTTTCAAAAAAGCCGTGCATCAATTATTATCAATCGCTCGCGTGAAATACGTTATTGGATAATAGTAGTACATCACATAATCTTACTTATTCTTTAACGAGAATCTTTGTGAGTTATATTGTACTTTTTTATTAACGTAAGATATTATAGAGTATTTAGCGATACTCACCTTAAGTTATAATCATAGTTGATTATACGAGTGGGATGATAATTTTTGTAATCCATAGAAAGGTACTAAAGATTATTAATCGAGAATAGTGGACGTAGGTTTCGATTTGTGAAACTGAACCACTTCAAAAATCTCTTGTGTCTTTCTTTATTTTCGTTATTTTCGTTACTTGCTCAACACTTTGATTAATTAGTTAGTTGATTTTAATACATAAACTCAAGTAAGTAATTACACATCATATAAATCGAAAAAGTGAGGCTAATTATTAATACTCAATTCACCCTCCCCCTCCCCCCTCCCCCTCCCCCTCTTTCGTATTCGATCAATAGACTCTACAAACTAATTAACTCTTTGATTAGTTATCCTATATCTAGTGCATGCAAACTATATGAAACAAAGTAAAGAAGAAAATTTTTCCTCGCAAGGTTGTTATGGACGAGTAAAGGGCACAAGAATATGACACCTTTTTATTCTTGTTCTTAAGCTAAATGATGGAGGGATGATCTTCCTAGCTCCAAGTATAGGAACACACCTATAAATTGCACTAAGACTTACCCTTAATACTCAACTATTGATTTACTAGAACAATAGATGCGAACACTTAAAATGCATACAACACTTCGAAATTACTACACTAGTAATATAGTGTCAATGCTTGAACATAAGTTATATGAAACTTCTTAAGTTTCTAACTATATAATATTTCTAGTGAGAAGTTTTTAGTATATTTTTCTATAAGATGGAATGAACTAATAAGAGGAAAAACATCCCCTTATTATCATCATCAAACCGGCACCACCATGGGGAAGGGTGGGGTGTTTTTTGCTTTTTGCTTTTTGCCTAATCAAGGTATTAGTGTGGCTATAGGCATTAGGGTAGTAATCATGGTGTTTAAGCTATAATTAGAACATTTAATCAAAACCTAAACCCTACCCTACACCTTGCAAAACCGGTGCACCCATAAAATGGAGTCCATTTTCTAATTTCTGAATTTGTCATTTGTCACATATGTGACATGTGACATGTGACATGTGATATGTGATTTTGGCTTATAAATATGCATTTAACTCATTTAAATGCAATTTTATAACAAATAAATTAAACTTAACATTTTAAGTAATAATTTATAATCACATGTATATAAAATGGGTGATCTCATATATATTTGGTTAATATAATCTACAACTAGTTGTAATCATAATCAACCAATCATGCTTATCTCAAATGTTTCATAAACATTAAGCATTCTTTAGTAATATAACAATTAAATTACCAAATTGAATCTTATTTAATCATATTACAACAAGATATATATAATTCTCACTTATAATATAAACTTGTTCAGTTTAAGGGATTCACTATAAGAAATCTTGTTTCAGGCGACTGTAATATGGCGACTGAATGTAGTCGCTAATTTAGCGACTAAAGAGATTCCAAATTTTTTTATTGAAAACCTCGGGCGACCACTATCCGTCGCCAATTTGGCGACTGAAACACAATTTGGCGACCGTTTTCAGTCGCCAAATTGGCGACCGCCAGAGTAGTCGCCATTTTCGGTCGCCAAATACCTATTATAGTTCCAGAATCCGCGACTTTCCCCTTCTTTCCTATTTTACCAAATCTGAAAAAAAAAACCCCATTTTTGGCGATATAACCCCTTGCTCCGACACCACCACCACTCTACTCCGACACCACTCTACTCCGACACCACGCTCCGACCACTACTCCGTCAACCACCTCATTTTCTTTTAGTTTGTGAAGGTATATTTATAGTTTTAATTTCAATTTCTTAAATTAATGTTAAATTTATTTGTTTAATTTATGATTTTCATTAGTTTTTGATGATTTGATAGATTTATTTTAAAGATTTGTGATGTTTATTAGGTTTTTAGATGTTATTTAGTTAGGGTTTGGTGAATTTTTAATTAGTGTTAGTAATTGTAATTTTTATTAGTGTTGTTAGTATTGGGGTTTGATTAGTGGTAGTGTTGTTGATATTATTAGTGTGGTTAGTATAAATTTTGTTGGTATTGTTAATTTTGATTTGGGTTAGTGTTGTTAGTAATGGGGTTTTGATAATTTTCATGATTTGTGTTAGTGTTGGTAGTATAGGGGTTTTGGTTAGTGTTGTTTGATTAGTTTTAGTATCTTAATAATATTAGTGTTATTAGTATTATTTTGTTAGTATTGATAATTTTGATTTGTGTTAGTGTATTTCGTATTAAGGTTTTGATAAATATGATTGTTTGTGTTAGTGTTGTTAATATTTGGGGTTTTGATTAGTGTTAGTATTTTTTGTACTTGTTGTGCTGGTTAATGTTTAGATTAAAATGAAGAGATTGGAGCGTACATGGATGTACAAAGAAAGACTTGATAAGAAAAGACGTCCTACTGCTAGATTTATAAAGGGGGTTGCCGAGTTTATTGAATTTGCTAAACAACAAGACGAGTATGATTTAGTAGTAAACAAACTTAGGTGTCCTTGTATTAGATGCGAAAACATGAAATATCTACATGACATTGAGGTTCAAGAACATCTTTATACAAACGGGTTTTGTCCAAACTACTACAATTGGATTTCTCATGGAGAATCTTATTTTCACTTTCCGAACAATCTCAAATCCCACAAAATGAGAACCCATATAGAGATATGGTAGTTGATGCCTTTGAGTCTAATATTTTCAATAATGATCACATACCAATGAATGAAGAAGAACCACACCCACAAGCAAAAGCCTTTTTTGATATGTTAAAGGAGAGTGAAAAACCATTATATGAAGGGAGCAAAATGTCATTGTTAGAAGCCGCCTCTAGGATAGTAACTTTGAAATGTGAGTACAATTTGCCATTTAATTGTTTTGATGGCATTGCTTCTTTGATTGAGGATGTTATCCCCGGTAATAATGTCATGACCCGATCATTCTACAATACCAAAAAAATAGTGAAAGGTCTACAACTTCCGCATTACAAGATTGATGCATGTAAGGATGGATACATGCTCTTTTGGAAGGATGATGTCTTGCTTGAAGGGTAAAAAAGGAAAGAATGAAAAAAAAGAGGTGAAAAGAGTAAGAAACCAATACCCGAAAATCCCGTAACTTACTTTTCTCTAACTCCTAGACTTCAAAGAATGTTTGCTACCAAAAACATTGCCGAGCAAATGAGATGAAACAAGGAAAATCCTCGTACTCCGGGAAAGATGTGTCATCCGAGTGATGGAGAGGAATGGAAGCGGTTTGATAAACTTTACCCCGACTTTGCTGAGGAACCCCGTAATGTGCGACTTGGCCTTTGTACGGATGGTTTTGCTCCATTCGGCCAGTTTGGTAGAAAGTACTCTTCTTGGCCCGTAATGGTCACTCCATACAACTTACCACCTTGGTTATGTATGAAAAAACGATTCATCTTCTTGTCACTAATTATTCCTGGTCCTGATAATCTAAAAACCGCCTTCGATGTTTATTTGCAACCTTTGGTGGAAGAATTGAAACAATTGTGGGAAGTAGGTGTGCAAACATATGATGTGTCTTTAAAGCAAAGTTTTCAACTAAGAGTTTCATTGTTGTGGACCATTAATGATTTTCCCGCCTACGGTATCCTATCTGGATGGTCTACTGCGGGAAAAAATGCATGTCCTTGTTGCATGTACCAAAGCAAAGCATTTTCGCTTCCTTGTTCCAAAAAAGTGAGTTGGTTTGATTGTCATAGACAATTCTTACCGGAGGGGCATGCCTTTAGGAGCAACAAAAAAGCTTTCAGAAAAGGTAAAGTGGAGCGGAATCATGCTTTAGATCGACTTTCGGGGGATAAGGTGTGGGATATGGTTTGTGATTTGTCACATACTATTGATTGTACTAAAGCAGAGACGGATGAGTTGAAAAAGAAGAAAATTGGTTGGTTTAAGAGAAGCATTTTTTGGGATCTTCCTTATTGGAAAACGATGTTAATTTAATTAGGCACAATTTGGATTTAATGCATATAGAAAAGAATTTCTTTGAGCAACTGATTCACACGATTATGGATGTAAAGGGAAAGACTTGTGATACTGTTAAATCACGAGAAGATTTGAAGACAATTTGTCATCGTCCCGAACTTCACATTCGTGGCGATGAGTCTAAGCCAAAATCTATTTTTACACTTGACAAAGCTCAAAGGAACGTATTATGTGAGTGGTTAAGAAATTTAAAATTTCCTGACGGATATGCATCTGATTTTAGTCGATGTGTTGATATGAAGGAGCTAAACATGCAAGGCTTGAAATGTCATGATTGTCATATTTTCATGGAACGATTATTACCTGTATCTTTGAGACATCTCCTCCCCACTCCCGTGTGGAATGCAATTGTTGAGATAAGTCAATTTTTTCAAGATTTATGTCCGTCTTCAATATGTGTTGATGACATGATTCGTCTTGAGGAGCAAATAACAGAGATATTGGGTAAGTTCGAGATGATATTTCCTCCATCATTTTTTAATTCCATGGAGCATGTACCGATGCATTTGCCTTAGGAAGCCAAAGTTGGAGGCCCCGTCCAATATTGGTGGATGTATCCATTTGAAAGGTAAGATCGCTAAGTAGTAATTAAATTATAATTATTATCGTAATATATAATTGATTTAATATTTATATACTAGTCTTAATAACTATTAATCCCATAAATTATTGAATAGGTTTCTTAATCACGTGAAGAAGAAAACTGGTAACAAAGCTCGGGTTGAAGGTTCTATATGCAATGCGTATTTAACGGAAGAGATTGCAAATTTTTGCTCTCTTTAATTTGAAAAACATATAGAAACTAAAGCAAAATACTTTAATACATTTTGTTATATTATTATAATTTTCAATTAATAATTTATTTTACTAATACTTACCTTTTAAATTGTAGAAAACATTTGACTGGCTAGCGGGATTAGAGTATATTGTACGTCAAAGGTACAATGAGACATGCACTAGACGGTTAAGGGACAACATGTATAAGGTTGTCAAGAGAAAGAAGGAGCCGGAGCATATGAGAGGTATTTAATTTTTTTGTTATTTGTATATAGTTATAATTTAACACATTTGATCATATTTTATAATACTAATTTAAATTGTAGGTTGTGCATATGAAGAAATGCTTAAATATTGTGAAACTCCGGAGTTTCAGGCTAAGTCGGCCCAAGCATCTACAAATAAAAGAGGAAGAAATAAAGATGGAGCGGCTGAGCCTTCACATCACGGAGGATCTCGATCTTTCTTGGACCTAGTTTTGGGTGTAAGTTTACATTTTATTAATCCACTTTTTCGTCCATTTGAAAATTATAACTTAAATTCTTTTTATTATTAAAATATTCTTATACAAGTCTTTAATTTCTTCTTTTAGAAGGGTAAGAAGAAAAAAGGTAACACGCCCACGGCTCCGGAGCTCTTCCTTGACACCCATTCCCGACTCCAAGACAATAGAAGATATTGGATTAAGCCAAAAGATAAGGAACTATATGTAAGTTTCTAACCATTTTTGGATTTTTACAATAAGTTCATTTTTTTGAATGTTTAACAAATTTTGTAGCTATTTTTAATCATAATGTTTATATTTTGTAGGAATCATTTTTTGCCGAGAAAGTTAGGCAACCCGAGAAGCCCGATAACGAGATTTGGTTCGACTTGGTTAAAGGTTTCAAGAAGGGGAATGTGTACGGAATTGGCTCGGCTAAGGATGTATTCTACGAAGTTCCAAGGGCAAGGATGCCTTCCAGCTCAAGACAAACTTACGAGCCGGGAGTCGTAGGTAAACTCCAAGCCTAACTTGACAAAAAAAGAAGAAAAAACGCCGAAAGGGATGAGGAAGTCCGGATAATGAAAGAAAAATTTAAAGCAATGGAAACTATGTTCAACAACTCCAACCAAGGTCCGCCTCCCTTTCGGCGAGATTATGATGAAGGCAATGAAGGTGGTGGTATGCAAGCCGAAGCCAATATGGGTTTCCTTGGCTTTTGATTTTAGTTTAGAAACTGGTTAATTGTGGTTGTTTAAGCTTGGTTTTGTAAACCTTTATCAAGAATTGTAAACTTGATTTGATTTTCTTGATATATATGAGAATGTTCGTTTCTCATCGTGTTGTTGTAAATGTGTGAAATTGTGGTTGTTTTCTATTGTACTTGCAGGTATGGTATGGTAATGAAATGGCAGGATGAAAACAGAAATATTCGTGCAATAAAACATGGGTTTTGGCGACTGAAATGTTCTTTTAGTGACTATTTTCAGTCGCCAAACCCCCTGTATTTTTACAAATTAAACTTGATCTTGCGACTGATTGGCGACTGATATCAGTCGCCCAATTGGCGACTGAATGTTGTAGTGGTCGCCAAATTGGCGACTGAAGGCGACTGATATCACTCGCCAAATTGACGACTACTTCACCTTTCAGTCGCCAATTTGGGCGACTGATTTCAGTCGCCATGTTGCCAATTTGGCGACGCTTTTGTCAGTCGCCAAATTTGGCGACCGAAATTAGTCGCCCGAATTTTATTTGGCGACTAAGGCCTGCGACTGGGTCTTTGCGACTGATTTCAGTCGCCAAATTCATTTTGGCGACTGAAATCAGTCGCCATCGTCGGTCGCCTGAATGTTTTTTTTCTTGTAGTGATTAATTAATCTGTATCGTTATACAATTAATTAACTTTCATGATTAGGGAATCGTCCTTTCGGTGTGACCTTAAGGGATCTACTGATCACCACCGTTATACGACAGTAACGTCAAACTCTAGTAAGCCAATCTTTACCGATTATTTTGAACCAGTTGACTATAATGTTAATCATCCATTTGTATTCTTGTTATAGAGATTTAATTAAGTGATCGCACTATTGTTCAGAACACTTACTCCAACAGGTTCTACATCTCACATGATGTCGGTTGCAGGTAAACTCTCACCTTATGTTAATACGAGTATTAAAAATGAAATTCTTGTCGGAAATGGTCAATATGTGCCTATTAGCGGGTCCGGCAACATCGTCTTACAAAAACCAAACCCCCCATTCCACCTTAATAGTATCGGTCAGAAAATTTATCACTCATAATTCCGTTAGTGTGGAATTTGACCCTTTGGTTTTGTTGTGAAGAATTACATGACGAGGATACGTCTCCTGAGGTGTAATAGTCGGGGCGAGTTATATCCGGTCACCAGTGTCAAATCCACTCCTTCTCAGGCATCTCCTGAGGTGTGATAGTCGGGGCGAGTTATGTCCGGTCACCAATGTCAAATCCACTCCTTCTCAGGCGTCATTTGCTGCTCTTGCAACCTCTCTCTGGCATGATCGATTAGTGATACGATCATGGATGGCGTCGATGAACTAATTGTCAATGTGGATAGTCCTATGGACCGTTCAAAAGTTGTTCCACAAGTTCAGTTAGGGAATTGGTTTGGTGAGTCCATAACACGGAGCTTATGCGTGATCAATGGAGCCATTGAAGCCAAGCAAGCCTGATGCAACGGTCTAATTGACTGAGTCATAGCTGTCATTTACACCTTGTTTTATTATCATTTAAAGTCTTATTATTTCTGCATTGTGTCTAATAATATGGCTGTTAGAGGGTCATAAATAGGAGTTAATTGTAGTCATTAAGCTAGTATTTACTACCTAGTTTGTGGTTGGATAGGATTCAAAATTTAGAGCAGTTGCAGGCTGCTAAAAGAGCTGTTGTACAGCTGCCAAAATAGGTAAGTTTTAGCCTAATTAAGAGTCTCTTTAAGAGCCTTAATTGGGTAGTTTATTGTCTGGTTTGACCAGCCATTATAGGCTTGTAATGAGGGCTATTTAAGGCCTTCTTTGCTGGAGGTTTTCATCCATTCAATCAATAAGAAATACAATATTTTCCTTACTTTGCTGCTGCAAAAATACTTTGTTATTATTCAACGAGTTTGAGTAACAACTTGATCGTTCTCAATAGGTCTTGGGTTTCGATCTCCATTGTCGAGTTATAGGTCTAACTCGCCAAATATTTGTACTTAGTTCACTATTTTTTTGCCTCAAATATCACGATTGAGAGTGGGTTGCACCTAGTGCATTCGAGTCTCGTTGTGTGTTTGTTGTTTCAAAGACTTCCGCTACCAACTCGTATCAATTAGGACATCCCGGAACTCCAATTTTAAATTCTCTTAGACGTCATCATTTAAATCCGTGTAATTATTCAACAAATAAATCTATTCTTCATAGTTGTTCACTTGGAAAAATTATCAAGTTAACGTTTTTGCCTTCTAAGTCACACACCTTTTCAGCTTTTTATATTATTCATAGTGACCTTTGAACCTCACCGGTCCCTAGTACATCGGAACATCGATTCTATATATTATTTCTGGATGATTTTACTAATTTTTTGTGGACCTTTCCTATTGCTCGAAAGTCTCAAGTCTACTCAATTTTCGGCAATTTCCGAAACTATATTCGCACTCAATTCGAACGAGAAATTAAAACTGTTCAATGTGATAATGGAAAAGAATAAGATAATTGTTGGAGTAAGTGTCCTCCACAATAGTACATTTATATAATAAATCTCATTTGGAATATACGTGGCATGATTAGTATATTTTGATACTCCACGACAGTTGATTAACGTAAATCGGTAACGCTCAGCTGACTAGAGTTTGACGTTATTGTTGTATGACGGCGGTGATCAACTGATCCCTTTAGGTCACACCTATAGGATGAAACCCAAATAGTAGAACTAATTATTTGTACATAATACAGTTAATTAGCGCATTACATATATTTGATATGTACGTTTAGTTACGAGAGTTGTTTATTGGAAATTGAGTTAAGAACTCATTCCACTTAAGTTTATTAGTCAATTATACAATAACTGAATGAATAAATTTTACGTCTTACTTTAATACGATTAAATAAGATTTAATTTAGTGATTAATTGTTAATTCATTAAATTAGTTGAAGTTATGCATATATTTTGAGGTAGAGGTGATTAGTTAATTATGTTTACAAAGAGTTGTAAAATAAATTAAATGTACATTGTGGGACCCATTATATATTGATATAATGGTAAAATATCACTTAAAAGTTGAGTGTATATTGATTATTAATTTGAGTCATATAATTGTTATATGATCAAATTAACACTTAATTATACAAGATAATTAAACATATGATTATAAGTATTTGTGGGACAAATATCAAAAATCAAAATAGATCACATTACACAAGTGGAGGCCGGATTTATGCTAGTGGAGATCAATGATGATTGTTCTCATCAATCCTACACTCCACCTTATGTTATGACACCATTTATCATTACATTTATCACCACACTCAAGTCATTTGCATGAGAATATAATAAGAAAAATAATCACCCTTTTGGTGATGGCATGACCGGCCAAGTGCCTTTAAATAGAGCATTTGGTTGTTCATTTCAAGCTTGCTCATTATTCACTTGTTTTAGATATCTCTCTAAAATCCTCAACTTCTCTCTAAACTCTCATATAAACTAATATTCTCTACATATTACTAGTGTAGTAATACAATATTATTAGTAGTATTTTTCTTACTTATTATCTAGTTAATAATAAGCTAAGATTATTTGGGTGGATTCTTGGGTGCAACAAGAAGAAGACCTTCTACTTTGGAGATTGTTTTATGGAGGATCATCCACTAATTACATGCTCAAGAACAATAAGAAGGAATTCTTATTGTGCCCTTATTTGACCGAAAAATCCCAATGTAAGGATGTTTTCGTCTTATCTTTTCTTTTATGCTTTTATATTTGCATGCATGATAACTAGATCCTAAAACATTAAGTTAATGTAATTTAATGAACTAATTAGAGGAGTATAATTAGAGGTCTAGGACTTTCATGTGGTATCAGAGCTCAATTGTTACATGCATGTTGATTTTAAGCATTAAAATCGAGTTATACGATAACTTGGGTAAAACTGAAAATTTGTGTTAAAAATGGTTTGCACGAAATTTTTGATTTGCATGCATACCTACTGACCTTAAAATGGTTGTGGTAAAATTTGGTGATTTTAGGGATTGATTTGCTATTTATTTTGATTTATGGCCTTTAAATCATGTTAATATGCATTTTTTATGTTAAAAGTTAACTAAAACTAGTTTCATGTTGATTATGGTCTTGAAATTTTTATATGATCTCACAATCATGTTGTACATACTGTATGTAAAATTTTGCGACTTTTAATTAAGTTTAGCATGATTATTGATTTTTATGAGATAAAAGTCAATAAAGTGAGATTATTATGTTCATAAACATGAAACGTCCTTTTCTGTACTTGAAATTTTTTGGTATATTTTATAATCTGATCTTTATCATCTTGGTGAAATTTTATAATTTGTTTCACTGTTTTACTATATTTAATGGTTTTTATTTGATAAACCCGTTGAATACTAAGTTATTTGTTCATAAAATTTATTCAAAATTTTTGGGCAAATTTGTATGGTTTTTAGAGTTCCTGGAAATTTTCCAGAATGTACAAAATTTTTTGGTTTCCAATTTTTATGAGTTTTATATTTTATTTTGGGTTTATTTCATAAATGTTATGATTAAACCTTTATATTTAGCAAATACGATCAATTCGAACTAATTAAATACAAACAAAGTTAGTGGGGACTAGTTTTGAGTTCTAAATCAGTTTAGATAATTAGTTTGAGCTTAAATACGATTGAAGTGTTGATTATTGATTTTTAATGGTTAAAAAATCGATAAAATCCATAAAACTGAGCTTGAATGACCATGATAAGTGTTAAGGGCGATTTTGATATGATTTTTATAGCATTTTATTTATGTTGTTATTAATGAATGAATGAATTTCATTTGTTTAAATTTTAATGCAAGTTGTACCTAGTATGGCCTAGTTTATTTTAATCGGTATTACCCGTAATGTAAGGGAATACCGATTCGGTTGTAATTTTATTTGCGATCTCGTATCGCCGTTTGTAATAATTTAATTTCACTTTCTAGATAAAATGTATAATAGGAATTTTATTTGTATCTTTTTGTAATTAATTAATATGAAGACGGAGATTCCCGAAGTAGGTGTTCCAAAAGACGGTGCATTTTTGAAGTATGTTCCAGGAAGAGGCAAGGGGCCAAGGAGTTGGTTTCCGATTTTGTAATCATCTAGTTAATTAGATTAGCTAGGTGGCCATACTAGGATTTATTATTTGCTTGCTTTATGTTTTCCGCTCATGCCAAAATCGCCAACATGCATTTTTATTTTATTTCTCGATTGTCAATTCAACGTTATTCAAAATTCACCGATTTAGTTCACTTATAGGGAATTAATAACAAAATGGACAAGACCTCTCACATAACTTTAAAAAAAATTGAGATTAGCCTTACCAATTAGTAACACCAATGAATCCCGTGTTCATTAGGGCTAACACGCTCGTGGGTCCCTTTTTACCTCGGGTAAGTAGGGTGATACGATCACCTAGGTAGCACCAAAACGGACACGGACACGGACACGGACACGACACGGACACGTGATACGGCATCTCGTGAAATTTAGGACACGGGACACGGCATTTAAATTTAATAAAATATATATTTTATAGTTATAAATAACACACATTTTTATTTTTGTATTAGTATTTGATATAAAATGTAGATAATTGAGTGTAAAACTTGACTTTAACTATAATTTATTCTCATTTTCCACCCAAACTTATCTTCTAATCAATTTTTCCACCCAAACTCAACTTCTAATCAACCTTTTCTAGTCTTTCAATCTCACATTCCTTGTTTATAGGTGTCCGTGTGTCCGTGTGTCCGACACGGTGTCCGACACGGGACGGCTGGATAGGAGAAGTGTCCGTGCTACCTAGACGATCACAAGCTAAAATTGGATTGGACTCAATGAGATAAGCGTTATTTTGGGACTAGGAGATGAATTTAGTTGAAATCCGTCAACCAAGAGTTCTAAGGGTAGAATTAGTCAATTACTGACTTACCATTTTTAGATAAAGGTAGCATACGATGACTATTTTTGTCTAAAGATGGGTCTTGGAATCATTTATATAATTTAGTGAGGGGTCATTATATAAATGCTTGACTTGTTAAAATTGTTTTACAAATGAATTATATATAAGCAATGAATGTTTATTTTATCCTTCTACGAACTTGTAAATCCGTTCAATCGTGGAAAGAAATTTCCATTATTTTATACGGTAGCATTTTGATTGCGATCTCCGTTTAAACCACCGTAGCTAATGACAAAATGAATTTTTCTTTTTGATCCTCATATTCACCATTGCAAATATCTCTTATGAAGAGTATATGAATAAGTCACACTTAGTCAAAAACATTTTGATTTTGTTTTAGTGACGTCTTCTTATTACAACGGTGCATCAATCTTTTTGCTCCAACGAAAATATTTGTAATTTTTTTGGTATGTCGTCATAATGCTCCTTATCGAGGCTTACCTCAAAAGAGGCCAAATCAGTTGTGACGACTAGGTTTCTCGATTTATTTGAAATCATGATTAACCATACCGTAGTCACATTATGAAAGGTTTATCCTTTTTGAAGGTAAAACCATGAATGAAATGAAGAGTAATCTTCATTATAATTTTAATCTACTTGTCTAGGTAAAGATTCATAAAAGTGAGTGGGAGCTCTAAGAGGGATGTTTATATTCTTAATTGTTAAGAATAAAACGAGGTTCAAGAGTAGGTTGTCACGATGTTAGCACAAGGCGAGGGAAAAAGGCAAGTCTATTTTGAATAGTAAAGTCAAAATCCAAGCAAGGTGTCAAACCCAACCTTTGATGGTTCTATTCTTACAGTGTAGGACACAAGAAAAGAATCTGCCCCAAGTTTTCTAAAGAGTTAGAAATTGGGTGTACTATTTTCACCCATAATATCTATATGATCGACATTTATTTTGCTAAATGAAATTTTCTTTGGGTATTAGATACCCATTTATATTATTGTATATTTAATTTAATCTATGAAAAGATCAATTGGTTGATGCCCCATGCACAACGCACTCGTGCTGTTATGGGCCACCTGAAATCCTGAACCATAAACCAAGGGACCTTTCTTAAGAATCTTTCAATTTTTTTGATTAAAGAATCTCCCGATTTATTAGCCGTTTTAACCACACCAAAGCCTCTCTATAACACTAGTTTTTGTGTAATTAACTTTGATATGAATGAGAGAAAATACTATGTATATATTGGTCTTATTTTGACATTTGATTGTGTATTTTTAGTTAAACGTTGTGGTATATAATAGACTCGTCTCACACATAATATAATAATGTACTGTATCTCATTTGATGATGATGATGATGATGATTGTGACAACCCTCGCGAATGCGGAAATATAAAACAAACAAGCATGTGAATTATATAGCGGAAATAAGAAGTTTTAAAAACTTTTATACATGCAAGGAAAGAATACGAGGAGTGTCAAATATTACAAACTAAAGTACGAATTATACTACATCAAGAGACGAAGTCTCTCCAAAATATTAACAAGTAAAAGTGTTTAGCATACAAGCTAAAATCGTCTAGAGGTGTTTCATCCAGGGACAACGCCCGCTAGCTCACACCCGAACCCAAAATACACAAGCAAAAAGCCATCCAATCAAGCAACCTGTTCATCCATGAAAAACATGAACGCCACAGTCAGTGGGGAGTAACTCCGGGTTCTCCCAGCCATATCACATTAAACGTACATAAAGGAAATACAAAAGTAGAAGCATGCATATATAGATATACATGTGAAATACGATAAGAATAGATAGGCAATTCAATAGATATGATAATCGATATGGAATACAAATCCGAACCATCATATTATTCAAAGACTCGGGGAAGACACTCTTAGGCAACCGAATACGCTCACTAGGGCTTGCATCTCACCGTTAGCGGTATAAGTTTGATAAGATTGAGACTCGACAGACAAACCAAGTCAAGTCATGCGATGATCACAGTTAAATCCAACATATTATCATCCAAACACGAACCAAGACATTGACGGTGTCCAATCATGCAATGACCATGAACAATATCATGAAATCACGCATTCAAAGACGACACAAGACGACATCTCTCACGGTAAATGAAACGAACTAGCATCGTGTACATGGCAAGTATGATTAAAAGGCATCCACGGGATCACATTTCCCTGAACTCATACGCGATGCTTACATTTCGCCTATGTAGACTAATTTCCTCCTGGTAGCACGACGATATAAATATCCGGTCCTAGTCTAAACC
Organism: Heliosperma pusillum; assembly: GCA_022085475.1. Lineage (NCBI taxonomy): Eukaryota > Viridiplantae > Streptophyta > Magnoliopsida > Caryophyllales > Caryophyllaceae > Heliosperma > Heliosperma pusillum. Next base: position 30,068 of record JAIUZE010007185.1, on the reverse strand, counting down.
TGGCCAGATTCTCGGAAGAAACCGTTTTCCGATTCGACATGCGATGACGTTTCGCATCCAAGACTCGGTCTTACACTAGACGCCGAGTACCCCAAATTCGGTAGATCAATTCACGAAAGAGGCGGAAAACGAGCTCAAGCCTCATAACATGCGGTACGCTACATGCAAATAAAACCACCTCGCAAGTACACAATATTTGACGGCCGGGTCGATCAACGCATAGCGTTCAACTCCCAACAACGTCGTCGTATGCCCACTAACACATGCATTTAAGCAGTAGGATACCTCTCCGTTCCGACATTCCAGCCTTACGAACGGAAAGTTAGCCAAAGGAGTGAGAGTACAAAGCACAAGACAAAGTAGTGCTCAAATCGTATCATTTGTAAAAACCGACTCAAAGTGGGAACATACCAAAAACCGTCACAAAACATGAGAATAGGGAATCATATAAGTTTAAATATGATAAACAGAGGCAAACATGATACAGAAGGCATTAGAACAAGTTTATGAAGCATAATGAATAAAAACATAGATCACCTCTCCAAAACAATGTTGTTTGGAAACCAACGAAAACAAGGGTCCACTTCAAACGGTCATAACTAGAGTTATAGACATGGGAATGCAGAAATTCAAAATGGAGGTGGTAGCTTATCCTCTTACGGTTCCAACGAGATGTCACACGCCCAAAACAAGCAAGTAAAAAAGGAGATATGATCATTTTACGAAAAGGGGTCAGTGGAGGAAAAATTCTGTTGGCAGCGGGTGACGCGGCCTGCGTCCTACGACGCAGCTTGCGTCCCCCAACGCAGCCTGCGTCCTTCTCGGGATTCAAGGACGATCAAATATCAACATGTTATCAACAACAAAAACCTCATTTATCAACACAAACCATCAATTCTCATATCAATTAACAACTAACAACATCCATCAACAACAACACAAGTCCTAAGCATACTAATCATATTCTAAATACGATTTCTAACATGGAAAACACATTAAAACACGTAAATGATATCGATCAACCCTTCACCGTTACCTTTAAGCGTCTTCACTACTCGTCAAGCTCCTCTTCTATTGAAAAATAGCCTTTGTCGGGATCTTGGAGGTCACCACCTACATATAGATCGTAAAAGATGAATAAAATTCATCTTGAGAAAGACGGAAAGATTGAAAAGCGAGAAAGACGATGATTTTAATATCAATACGGATAGAGGAAGCTAAGAGGGGAAGAATAAGACGAACTTACGGGAATTTGAGCGAGTAACGAATGAACTACGATGAATCAAAGATCGGAAAAGCTAAGGAGGCAAGGTTTTGATCTTTCTTAGAGAGGAAGTAAGTTGTGTTTGTTTTTGGAGTAATGATTTAGGTTAAGGAAATATGAGATGTGTAGGAGAAAAGTCAACAAAAAGTCAAAGACGGTTCCAAAGTCAAGAAAATTCAAACTCGACTCAAAAGTCAAGAAAAGTCGAACTCGACTCAAAAGTCAAGAAAAGTCATACTCGACTCAAAAGACAGGAAAAGTCAAACTCGTCTCAAAAGTCAAGAAAAGTCAAACTCGTCTTAAAAGTCAAGAAAAGTCAAACTCGTCTTAAAAGTCAAGAAAAGTCAAACTCGTCTTAAGACGGGATTTTCATGGAATCTCGCAGAAATTCCAAATACGAACTCGGAAATTCTAAATTCGACTCGAAACATAAAAAGCTAATTTAAAACTTAAAATTTACTGAAAAGATTTCGTAAAATATTTCTACTAGAAAAATAGGGTACATTTCCGGGTGTTACAGGGGGAGTAACTCGGGGATCTCCCAGCCATATCACATCAAAACGCACATAAGCAATTATAGAAACGTGTATCATCATGCATACATTCATATCATGCCAATTATGAGTAGAGCATTACATATTAACATTGCATAAGCATGCGAAAGATCAATTGTATCATCATCATGCAACATCGACTCGGGGAAGACTCCCCTTGGCAACCACATGTACACTAAGGGCTTGCATCTCACCATTAGCGACATATGCTTAAGAAAGTTCGAGACTTAACATACAAACCAATCATAGGCATCCAATCAATCATGTATACAATCCATCATATGATCAAACATAAGCATACACACTATCACGGTAGTTGAAACGCACTAGCATCTGTACATTGCAATACAGGTCAAATGCAAGTCTATGGGATGAGGCGTTTCCCTGAACCGTATGCGATAATGCATTTCGTGGGATAAGGCGTTTCCCTTAACTGTATGCGATAAGACGTGTCGCACACACATGACTCTAATCCTCTTGGTAGGACGACGATAATAATATGGTCCTAATCTAAATCTGGCCAAACTCTCAGGATATGGGCGTTTCCCAATTTGACAAGTGGTACGACATTCCACATCCAAGACTCGAGATATGGCGTTTCTCAAGTACCCCAAATCCGGCAAGGGCAGATAACGAAAGATGCGGATAGAGCACAAGCACCCAACCCTAGCTTATAGGCATGGAGAAGGAGGTCTAAACGTCAAGCAAGCACGCTACATCCTAATAACACCACCTCGCAAGGATACAATATTTGACGGTCGAGTCGATGAACGCATTGCATTCGCCTCCCAATAACGTCGTCATATCCCCACTAACTATCGCACAAAAGTATCAATATTTTACATCCATCACTCCAAAATCAAGTCTAACGAGTATTGAGGTGCATCCGGGTAATGAGAGCTGAAAACATCCAATGGACAAGACTTAATCCATTAATCAAGGCATAACCGACTCAAAAGGGGAAACATGCTAAAGCTGTCACTAAATATGTGAGAAAGACATATGATATAGATGTAACTATGATAGACAAGAGTCAATACATGATACATAAGCATTAGACCAAGTTTAAGAAATATAAGGAATAAGAAACATAGACCCCATCTCAAAACAACATGTTTGTAAACCGTCTAACACAAGGGTCCCCTTCAAACGGGTATAACTAGAGTTATAGGTATGATAATACAATAATTTTAAGAGGAGCTGACAGCTTATCCTCTTACAATTTCAATGGTAGGTCACCCGCCCGAAACAGACAAGTAACGAAGGAGATATGACTATTTTACGAAAAAGGGCCGGACTAGACCCGCTCGGGTTGGACCCAACCCGCCCGGGTTAAAAGTCTCCTGCTCGGGTTCAAAGCTCGAATCCGTCCGGGTTGGACTGGACCCGCCCATGTTCTACTCAAATCCGCAAGTTTAAGCGAAACAAGTTCATACTCATTTATAATTACAAACATAAACCATCATATATCACCATTTAACATAACATATGAGCATCATAACATTCCATATGACATTAAAAGCATAATTAATTTATCATTTAAGACTTAAATAAAAGTTTAAGCAAAAAGAAGGTAGTTCATCATCAACAGCACCAAGATTCCATCAAATTGGGACATATAATATGCAATTCAACAAATAAATATATAGTAGTCATAGATCTATACTAGTATTTACACAAGAACTCGTCTTTCAAATGCAAACTAGCCTAAAACACGTAGAAAAGCACATAAAATGTGATTTCGAATAACCCGTCAACATTACCTCATTTAGCTCTCCAAATAAGCTACTATCAAGCAAATTAAACTACCAACCCACACGAATTCCTTGACCCAAAACCTTCCAAGTCCACTTTTCCCGAGAAAAGACCTGATTAGAAGCCCAAAAACGAGATCTGAAAAAGTCGGTCTTAAAACAAAGTCAAAAGTTTCAATCATTTATTATATAGAGAGAAAGCTGACGGTGAGAGGATTACGAAACACAAAACGGAATTAAGTTCCGATAAGAAATGAAGAAATTACGTCCGTCTTAAGATTAGATCTAGAAAAATGGGTTTTATAAAAAGTTGGAGGAAATTGATATTTTATGGTACGAAAAGGAAGAGGAGAATGAGAGGAGAAGATTGATGTAAAAATCGTAAAGTTTCGTTGAGAAACGAAGAAATGACATCCGTCTTCAGTTTATAAAATTAGAGAGTTTTAATGATGTTTTTTGTGTTGAGGAGGAGATGAAGATGCTGAAATTTTAGGAGTGATGTAGAGAATTGTGGTGGTTTGTTTTGAGGAGGAGTCGTAGTAGGCTTAAATATTCAAGGTGAGTATTACCCACTCAGATTTTTGAGTAGAGTCCGATTACGGGCTTATAACGGACTAGAATAAGACGGTTTCTACCCAACTAAACTAAATTCAATTTAACATTAAAATAAAGTTATGAAAACATAAATCATCGATTTAATATATTTAACCGCTAAAAGTAAAAGATAATTTTATAAAATTAACGACTTAATTAAATACCTATTATTATAAAATCAGGGTTGTTACAATCACCCCTCCTTTTAAGAAGTTTCGTCCTCGAAACTTGAAACCATGAAACAAAAGTTGAAAGAACATAAATTGGTTTTCAAAATCGATATCACAACATCTTCCTTAGTTATGACCCTTTGAAAACGAGACTCTTCTTAAAAAGGATTCAAAATAGTTTTCATAAGTCTGAAACTTTATCCAAGGATTAAAAGAGTGTCTGTCGCGAACAAGAACTCTAATTATCCAAATTAAATCAAAGTCAAATTAGCGAAATCGGAAATCAAGACAAACGTTAGCAAGTGCGGGACTAGTCACGAGACGTCTCCAATAACAAGTCCAAGTATCCAACTAAACGCAAAATCCAAAAAAATGAATGTAAAAGAAATATATTTTCACAAAATAAAAGTACAAAAATTGCATTTTTAAACCTCTTTAAAAGGGTAAATTGGGGATACAATATAAAAAAGTTGGAAAATCTCTCAAAGTATTATCTCCAGACAGCTACACATTGCACTCACATAAAAGCAACTTGAATAATACAATCACAATCATGATAACAAATTTTACATACAACGAGCAAATAGAAATGAATCGGATCCTTAGGAATAAAAAGGTTATTATAGAGGCGACATAAATATCCACTAACATAAAATTATAGCGAGGTCGAGAATGAATACCATCAAAAGGCTTATCGAAAAGGGAAGAGCGGAAAGAAGGACGACGTCCAAGGAGCAGGAAAATGACAAAGTGTCAATCGGAATGGTAACAACAGAGGAATGATAAACAATGATTTACATTATCCCCGAAAGAAAGTTTACCAAGATGCATAAGAGGAGTGAGCGATAAAGCTTACGCTCAAGGGAAGAACACCTGCGCAAGAAGGAGAGCTAAACACTCTACTCCAAAAACTAAAGTCATCCTGATCAACATCTCGGGCAATTTTACAAACTTACCATACAGCCACATCAATGCCAAGAACTTCCTCTTATCAACATCACCAACTCTACCAATAAGATAGTACTCGAAAGAATGTAATTCACCTAAGTTACACTTTCACTATTTCAATCATTAAATTCCACAAACATTCTTTCCAATTACAAGACAAAAGCTGCTAACCCAAATATCGAATATTCAACTAGCATCGACTAAGGTCTATCGATAAGGAAAAATCCACAATCAATAGTTCACATGGAGACCCTTTAACGTACTCTAACATCCTTAATCCAATCATTAGTATACTAAAACCACCAATCACAGTGTGACAATAGGTTTACTATCCCAACTTCCTAATCCATAACAACTGAATACTCACTATCCAAAACTTGCAATGAACATTTCTCGATCTCAAACTATAATACCTCAAGAAGGAACAATTACTAATTCTGAACCACAAATGTTGCCAAGCACATAGCGATGAGACAACCATTTAAATCATCTAGCTCATCAAAACTCAAAAAGCATCGGTCTTGACTTATGAAAATAATTCTCACACTTTGGTCACTCATCTTAATTACCACAAAGGGAAGCCCTTTTTAGGGTCCAACATTTAAAGACAACAAATTCCCAAAAGATCTCAAAGGCAACTGTTATAAATTCCAACAACAACGAACTATTATCACGATCAACTCGATTCTTAAAATAGCACTACAACATAATGCTAAAAAAATATAAAGCCATTAAGAGAGTACATTACCACCAGGCCAACATATTCATCCTAAGGTTTAATTTCAAATCCTATATATGGTCAAAATCAACACAAAACCAGCTCGAATAAACAGGTAGGTACCATAGCGGAAGCATCCTCAAAAGACGATTCACTAACTCTTTACACCAACTAATTAATAAGGCAATTAACTCACAATAGAAAAGAGAATGCAACTACGAGATATGAATCACTAAGGAATCTCAAGAAGGAAATGCAATAAGATATAAGGTTGGAATTGAGGAATAATAAAGATAGGAAGCCAAAAGCAAGCAATTGAAGCGAATACTAGAGCTATGAAGATAGCCATAGATAGCCAAGTAAGGGAAAAGTAAGAGAACACGTTGTCATGCCTTGGTTACTTTGACACTAGAAAACCAAGCTCGTGTGCCACTTAACTCGCAATCCTTCTCAAGCTAAGTCAGGCAAGTCCTTTGCAGCGGAATATTATATGTGTTGAAGAAACTAAATGTGGAATGTTACTTATATTACACTTGAATGCTTAGGAGAATTACAAGGCTTGGATACAATGCTTCGTGTGTGTGTTTGGTAGGATGGATGACAAATGAAGCCTCTCACCCCTGTTTATACTACTCCTATAGAATACTCTAGAAGCGGAACCTTCTGGAATGCTCTGGACATCACAACCCCAGAAACTTCCAGAATGTTCCAGACACTAATAGAAACTTCTACCAAGTACATGAATGTTCTAGACTCTTCTAGACCCTTCTAGAAACTTCTAGACCCTTCTACACTCTTCTAGAATATTCCGGAATGTTCTACACACTTCCGGAATCTTCTATAACTCTTTAGAATGTTCTAGACTCATCTAGAACTTTCCCGACTCCTTTAGACTTTTCTAGAAACTACTAGACTTATCTACAACATTCTAGAGTGTTTTGTACTCTATAAGGGGAGAGGGTGTGTCACATGTGTTCAGATGTTGCAACTCGTGATATTCTCGCCCACCTAAACCGTAGACGTCCTCGTCACTGTCAACCCTTACTGTATCTCGAAGATGAACTTTACGAGACCCATCTTGTGATTGTTTGACGTGATCCCTATCACGCTTGCCCGAAATTGACGACCAACAAGTACTTTTAATACTTGTGTCCCGCCTTTTCGTTTGCCGCTGCCACCTCACACGCGACTTTGGTAGCCTTTTAAGTCGGCTCGACATCACAATTTGTCGTAGCATCCAGCCCGACAGGCTCCTTGCTAACGACCCCGGTAGCCTTTAACGTCGACTCGACGCTTCTGGTAGCCTTTAATGTCGGCTCGACATCAAGTTTTGTCGCGATAGCCAGTCCTGTCGGCTTGTCGACAACCCCCACATTTATAAGTATCATTGCCCCGAGCCTCCGTGGTTCATGGGCCTCTAACGACTCCTTGTCTTCATAGCGCATCATCATCGCGCTAATCTTTGCCCGCTCTGGGCACTCCCTGACCATGTGCGGCCCTCCGCACAAGAAGCAGTTGAAGGTCTTACCTTTGCCACGCCATTCCGTATGACTCTGGTCCCGTGTTGCTTCCTTGGCCCTCGTACCATCACCCTTGATGGTGCTTGATTGGCGGTCACCCCCACCAATCTCGTGGCTGCTATCCGCCTCTTTGCTCCTCTTTTAATCTCTTGCGGTGGTAATTTTCGTGATATCGTCTCGAACTTGAATAGCATCAAAGTAGCGCTCGACACACCATAGGAAATTATCTATCTCCTTAGCATCCCTACTCCCATTAAATTTCGGCGGCAGAGGCACCTTGATCCTAGTTGATGCCTCCCTCGGTGGGGCACTCCCCGCCACTGCAGCTCTATACACAACAATTTGTTCTTCAAGCTCGCCAATTCGCTTTAAGAGGGGTTGGACTAAGGCCATCAGCCTCTCATCCGTCCTCTTGTCAAGCCTCTCTTTCAGTGAGCTTGCCAGAACATTAAACGCACCTTGCGTCTTCCTGCTTCACAAGGTCGTTCACCCCTTTTTCCAACACCTTGACCCGCTTTGAGACGTGTCTCACTGATTCTCCCAAGCGCCCCTTGGTGCTGCACCGAAGCTTCCTCCAAGCGCGAAAGCCGAGAAGCAATAGACCCTTTTGCCTTTGAACAATAATAGTCCCACTAGTTGCTTCAACACTCGACGTTCATACCAATGTTTGGTCTTCGCAGGCGAACCTGCTCTGATACCACTTATCACGCCTTGGTTACTTTGACACTAGAAAACCAAGCTCGTGTGCCACTTAACTCGCAGCCCTTCGCAAGCTAAGTCAGGCAACTCCTTTGCAGCGGAATATTATATGTATTGAAGAGACTAAGTGTGGAATGTTACTTATATTACACTTGAATGCTTAGGAGAATTACAAGGCTTGGATACAATGCTTCGTGTGTGTGTTTGGTAGGATGGATGACAAATGAAGCCTCTCACCCCTATTTATACTACTCCTATAGAATACTCTAGAAGCGAAACCTTCTGGAATGCTCTGGACATCACAACCCCAGAAACTTCCAGAATGTTCCAGACACTACTAGAAACTTCTACCAAGTACATGAATGTTGTAGACTCTTCTAGACCCTTCTAGACCCTTCTAGAACATTCTAGACCCTTCTACACTCTTCTAGAATATTCCGGAATGTTCTACACACTTCCGGAATGTTCTATAACTCTTTAGAATGTTCTAGACTCATCTAGAACTTTCCCGACTCCTCTAGACTTTTCTAGAAACTACTAGACTTATCTACAACATTCTAGAGTGTTTTGTACTCTATAAGGGGAGAGGGTGTGTCACATGTGTCCAGATGTTGCAACCCATGACAACGTGCTCTTAAAGATCAAGCTTAGCAAAATTTTGAATGGAAGGAAGAAAAAAGAATAATATAAGGTTGAATCAAAATACTTCCAATAAGTTAAGGTTTAACCTAACAAAGTAACACCTATTAGTAACTAGGGCCTTATATCAAAATAATCATATTTCAAACTTGAGTCCTTCACAAGTCTACGCAACCGATTCTCTCAAATCTAGGCCAAAAGTAAATCAACTTATCCTTCTAATGAAGGTCTTTCGGAAGGAGTCACCCTAACACATATCATTAAAAGGAGGTGCACACCCACCTAAATACGACAAATCGACTATTTTCCAACTAATTCATCCTTCCACATATCACGAATTCCTAAAAGCGGAATTGCAACTAAAAATTAATAACATTCCTTTAGCTTAAATATTGGACACAACCTCAAAGATTTCTTTAACCGAAAGATTAACAAATATGCTCAGTGAATTTCAACTCATATAGTCTAAGGACTAACTAATATCAAAGTTCAATCACCAAATCCAACATCATCATCAATGTCCCAAAATATTTCCATCAAATTCACGACATCAGACTTTATTCCATAAGTAAATCCTTGTTTAAAAAGGTTTAGCCTACCATAATACATCATCAGCTCGTACGAGTTTCTGATACCATAAAACAAGATCATATCTTTGAATCCAAGAATTATAGCCTAATACTTTTCCACCAAGCCTATACCCAAAATCACACACTAGAAAACCACAAGAAGTCACTTAGCATCAAATGTATTTCGCACCTCAAGATATCATTCAAAGATTTAAACCAATTAGACCTATCATAAGCGTGATCTACAAAACAACACTAAACTCCTAAGTCCAAAAGATTAAATCACTAATGGGTTAAGAAGTCCTAGCCAATTCATTCAACCTTACAACATCGAATACCATGAACTATTCACACATGAGTCATGGCAAGCATTAAGCATTAAAATCAGCAAACATATCTTACCACACTTTCCTCAAGGATACAACCACTCGCCACTATGGGGTGAACTTAGATCTACACAATTTTTCTCAAATCCCAAATTCATTCTAACTAACACTAACATTCAACAAAGTTTAAAATTCTTCCGACCAAGGCTAATTTACCACAAACAAAAAGGTATGGTGTCCATAAAAGGTCACATGAGGAATGAGGGTACAAATGGGTAAGATGGACGAAAGTAACAATGGTAATTTCCTAGTGGAAAAGAAGTAAGAAGATAAAGACGCACCTATATAGAAGGAAGAGAGCCATATACATTATGGACAAGAGAAATCATCGATGAGGAAGAAATACACTTCAAATAGGCTCCTCAATCTTCAACCTTTGGCAAAGGATACTTCATCTTGCCAACACATTGTCTGTGACACCCCTCGCGATAGCGGAAATAAAACATAACAAGCATGCAATTTACATAGTAGAAAATACGATATTTTTGAAACTTTTTACATGCCGAAGGAAGATTACGAGGAATGTCAATTAAATACCAACTAAAGTATAAAATACTACAAAGAGACATGGTCTCTCAAAATCTAATCAAACATAAAGGTTTTTTAGTAAACTAGCTAAGAACGTCTATGGGTGAATCGTCAAGTTCAACGCTCGCTAGCTCACACCCGAACCCAAAAATAAGAAGAGATCCAGCCAAGCAACCTGTTCATTCATGAAACATGAACGCCACAGTCAGTGGGGAGTAACTCCGGGTTCTCCCAGCCATATCACAAGTAACATACATAAACAATAATAAACATGTAGAAGCATACTTATATATATATATATATATATATATATGAATTACGAGAAGTACAAATAAGCATTTCAATATATAAAGATATAGGCGCATAAAGTACAAAACTGTAAGCATCAGATTATAGATAGACTCGGGGAAGACACCCTTAGGCAACCATATACTCACTAGGGCTTACATCTCACCGTTAGTGGCATATACTTGATAAGATAGAGACTCGACATACAAACCACGCCAAGTCAATCAACGGTCACAAATAGTCAACATACAAACATCCATCCAAACATACGATTGTGGTAACATACTCTCTCACGATTAATGACACGCACTAGCACCATGTACACAGCAAGTATGATCAATACACGTCCACGGGATAAACATTTCCCTGAACCATACACGATAAATGTTTCGTATATGAAAGACTCATTTCCTCCCGGTAGGACGACGATAATAATACGGTCCTAGTCTAAACCTGGCCAGACACTCGGAATAAACGTGTTCTTATTCGACTTGCGATAAACATTTCGCATCCAAGGCTCGGTCAAACACAAAAGCCGAGTACCCCAAATTCGGTCAAACTACAAGAAAGAGGCGGCAAGAGCACAAGAATCATAATCAAGAGGTACGCTACATGCAATGACACCACCTTGCAAAGATACGACATTTGACGGCCGAGTTGATCAACGCTTTGCGTTCACCTCCCAACAACGTCGTCATATCCCCACTAAAACATGCATACAAGCATTCAGGATACACCTCCTCGTTCCGACATTCCAGTCTAACAAGCAAGGAGGTATAGCCGGGAATGAGAGTTCATAGCACTCAACGATTAGTGCTCAAATCAAAACAAAAGTAGAACCGACTCAAAGGGGCACATATCAAAAACCGTCTCGAAACATGCGATATAAGCGAGTGGGATATCATATATTCTAAACATGAATATTCAATGCTATTACGTAAATTTATACGATAAATGAACCCTCCGAACTATTATAAGTGAGAGCATAGGGAAAGAAATGGAAAAGGAACACAGCGGGTGCCAGCCGGTCAAGGGGACTGGTCGGTTCTGTCGCGGTCCCGAAACAAAAATAATTTACCCGGACTAGGCTAACAACATAAGGAATATAATTAGGGAAGTAGGGTGTCGATCCTCAGGGAGTACGTGTTACTTATGAATTGTTATGGATTGGTTTTCATTTAAAATCGAGTCACTTGAGTTGTTTGTCTAAACTATTAACATAAAATAAAAATGACAAGAATATAAATGACGATATGTAAGAACAAATATGTAAATTGCAAAGTAAAAAAACCCAAAACAGAAGACATACCTGATCGGGTTGTCACGTACCCGATCGGGGAAATCCTCTGATCTGGATATTAACAACTAAATTCTATCTAGGACGATATTTAAATGACAATATTAAAAGTCTAACTAACTAAACTAGTAAACAAAATAATAATAATAATCATGTAAACTATCTAGGTACGGAAATAAAGAGACGATAAAATAAACTATCTAATAATAGAAATAAAACGACGATAAAATAAATTAGTTAAAACGATAAAGTAAACTAACTAATCAAGTTGATATGGTGAAAGAGAAATACATGTAAAACTAGTTAAAAGTTTCATAGATACCAATATTAGAATTACTATGATTGTCTAGGCCTTGTAGCGGTATATTCCTTCCGGATTCGTACCAACCTTTTAGTGGATCCTAACGTCCTTTCAGCATGGTTAAGTCACTAAACCCCTATTGATAGTCCTAATTCCTATCCCAACTCTCGTCATAAAGATAGAAATGACTAATACAAACAATTGCTTATGGCCACTAAACAAAGTTATAGAATTTGACACGACCAAAGGAGGAAACAATTAGATGGTTCGATTGGTAACTACTCTTCTTATAATTCGTTTAACTCGTAAATCATTTCAAATATTACAACTCTATTTATTTCATTTACACAATGATAATATTACAATATTAGATTTAATCTAATCTATGTGATTATGTGATTAAGTAGATTAGTAAGAAAAAGATGTAAGAAATTAAACTATGAAATACAAATACTAAAGTGATTATGGTGATTATGTCAACAATGATTCTAATGATATTTTTAAGGATTCTATGATTAGGTAAATTATAAGGTGACATGCTAAACAATACTTTGGTTTTAACTAAATTAATTTTAGGTTGATTTCCTACTAACAACAATATTATGAAAATGATACTAGTGAGATTATATTTCATGGTGATTAAAATTGCATAATTAAATAAGATTAGAGAATTACCGATAAGGAATGTGAGTATATAAGAATGAAAGTAAGAACAAATATCCAACCAAATAACAAAAACTATGTAAACACTAGGGAAATGCTAAGAAATAAGCTATAAAAACTTGTAAGAAAGTATGCTAAAAGATATGTAAATATGATAATAGATTTATTGGAAAAGTTGATGATAAAAAGATGATATCTATTGTGTGTGATGATCATTAGCTTTTATAAGGCTGCATGGCTGCTGATCCTCTTGCAAATTCGTACCCTAGTCAATGCATTAAACCACCCATTTAAGCTCGGATTGAAGAAGAGCCAAGTAACGTCTTCTTGCAGGAATACCCGATCGGGTAACAGGTAATCCGATCGGGTTTTTGTGTAAGTCGGATTTTCCGTCTTCTCATCTTAGGCACGGAATCCTATGCCTTAGTCTTTGGTCAATGCACTACGGAATTGGGCTTGGGCTGATCTCCTCTTGACTTGGGTTGAGTTTTCTTTTAAAGTTCAAAGCCAAAAATCTAAATTGAGTCCATTCGAGGAAAGATGTAGCGGAATTGTAATCAAATCGTGAACTGGCTATCATCAATTCCTTGAAAACTCGTATCCTAGTGTCTTTGCTCCATAAAGTAGGAAAATATAGCAAAACTGCTTCATTTCCTATAAAACGAGTCAAAACACGCAAAACAACTAGAATAGAAGTATTAGCTCGTTAATCACTTAAACAAAGTGCAAAAATCGTATAGAAATCGAGCTAAAACGGGGGATAAATCAATACAAAATATCACTTATCAAACTCCCCGAAGCTAAACCCTTGCTTGTCCTCAAGCAAATATAACAATCATAACTAGGACAAGGGTAGCTAACAATGATCAATCTATCATACAAATCTCAAAAAGTAAGCTCTTAATAAGTAGATGAATCATAAGCGCGCAACAACAAGGGCAAAGGAAAGTGCGAATCGTGGTTGAGATTTACATAACGGCGCAACATAGAAAATACTCTTTGGACCTTTTCAGCTCTTGCATGATCTTTTTGACAATGGACTCTCACGGTACACTCATCACTCAAATTTTTGTAAAATAGGAAATATTGGTTCAAATTTGAAGTGATACTCACCTATCTACAACTTATAAGAATGTGCCCGCAGTGTACTATGGTAGACAATCCAAAATCATTAAGTAAAACTAATCATGATCAAATTATAATGTAAGAAGCACTAGTAAAGTAAAGAAGAGGCTTGGGAAATTTGGATAAGAAAGTGGACAAATGAATTTGGTCATGTGGAGCTTAAAGTCAAGCTAGTAATAGCCAAATGTGTAGTGGATACTCAATCCAAATCATACCAATTCCCATCGATAATAGTCAAAGCCAAAAGCAGCATATTGGCTTATTAAACATTAGAATCAAGATACAACTTCCCATAATTTTCTTTCTTTTCATTTCATGGAAGCGTTTTTCCTCTTTTCTTTTCTTTTTTTTCTTCTTTTTTCTTATGAGCTTTCATTTTCATTTTTCTTTTTTCTTTTTCCATAATTTTTCAAAGCTCTTTTTTTTTTCTTTTTCTCTCTTTCACCAAAACCCGGAAATCAGTAATCCCGAGACGGCTCACACCAAATGGGGGAATTATCATAACATCGCAAAAGCACAGAACACCCCTACACAAATAGTTGGTTACTAGCTCAACAAGGGTAGGCAAATTTATAATGTAGCTAGAAAGAAGGGTGTTTATTGTGAAAGGTGAACAAGAGATTGAATGGCTTCAAAATGTAGATCATGACAGTAATACTTATAGAAAATGGAATAAAAACCATACTTATGCGTTTTGATGTAACACAGACTATAAGGAGAAACTACTCACTCCTAAACTGGGATCGGGTTCAGATGTACCGACCACTGGAGGCTCTACCTTACAATATGAGTAGCTTGCCAAAGTCAAGATCAAGCTTAATTAAGTCCAAATGCAATTTCCTATCTACTGTGTACAAGACATCCCCATGAATGCACAATTCCTCATAATAAAACGAAACATCAGCTTATAAAAACTACAAAATGAGAAATGTAAGATGGAAATGATCTTTTCTTTTTGTTTTTTTTCGATTTTTTTTTATAAAAACGAAAAAGAAACTAAGAAAACTAAACTAAAAAGAAACTAAGAAAACTAAACTAAAAAGAAACTAAGAAAACTAAAAAGAAATAAACTAAAAAGAAAACTAAAAATCTAAATGCAATCCTAAATGCAGTTCCTAAATGCAAATCCTCCCCCAAGATAAAACTTCACATTGTCCTCAATGTGCATGCAATTATAACAGAAACAAACCGAGAAACGGTTGACAGCACATGGAACAGAGAAACGACATGAAATTATAATGGGAAAAAGGCAAAATAAAACTAAAAATGTGAAAAATAAAGAAAAGGAATAAAATTCTTACAAAATGGCCAGCCTCCCCCAAGCTAGTATGAACAAGGGGAGCTCATCATCAAATCATAAAGGCCACCAGCCACGGCCTCTCCTCTCAGAAGGAGGTGGCTCGGGTGCGGATCCAGAAGCATCTGCATAGTGGGTATCATCTGCAGAATGATAACTACCACGAGAAGGAAAGATCCCGGTTGGGTTGCTGGCTCCAAAGGTCTCATACTCTTCCACTTGGTGATCAGGAAAATCACCTCCATACTCTCCAAACCTCTCTACGCGATAATCGGTTCCACAATAATCCGGTCCGGTTCGCGGCACACCTGCACCATAAGCAGCACCATACCTCCCCTCGAGCCAAGTATAAAAAGACGGGTGGGGGCCCTCGGCTCTAATCACACCTTGCCTAGCAAAGTGGTCATATATGAGGTGCAAAGCAAGATGCTGGTCGGACTGAATTCTATTGACAGACAATGTTAAAGCTTCAAACATGGCGGCTACATTGCCCTCAGCATGGGTCGAGTGAGAGGATGATCCAACCTCAGGGCGGCTGGATCTAAGCTGAACAGGGGGGTCAATGAGAGTAATATCCCCAACAGGAAGGTAGTAGGTAGGTCGAGGTAAGATAGCCTAACCCTCTTGAAGTGGAGGTCGCTGCCAAAGAATTGGAATTTGCTCTTCCTCTGCGGTCAACTTGACCGAATCACGGCCAGCAATCCTCCAAATCATATGGGGGTGAGAAGCACGAAACCAGTTGAGCTGAACAAAGTATGCATAATCTAACCCATTTCCCATCTCGGTGGGAGGTGTAGTCAATGCCTGAAGATCGGTGGTGGCTTTGTTAAAGCCACAAACTCGCATAGCTAAGTGAGTAATAAGACCTGCATAGACAATGGCTGTGTTTTTAGGATTAACAGCTTTGGTCAACTGAACAGCAAAATGATACGGTATACTAACAGAGCATGGTACATCACCATCCACATTCAAAAATCCTCCTAACATTTCTAACTCTACTCGTCTCACCAAATGAGGTTCAGCACGACCCAAAAAGGTCCATCCCATGAATCTTTGCCAGATTCTAATGGCGGGATGATGTATATGTTGGTGTGGGACATGGTCCCAACGAGAGACGGGGTAAGTCGAAATAGCACTCCAAAGCAGGCTAACATCAAAGCCTTCCGGAGGTGAGGGAACAGTATTTTCAGTGGTGAGACCAAAATAACTAGCAAAGTTCTCCAAGTTCATACTATAATCATCATTGAACAAACGAAACCGAACTTGGGGCATAGTGTTTCTATTTCTAGACCGATGCAACTCGAAAGAGCTCAAAAATTCAAGAGTTAATTTGGGGGAAAGTCTCATAGCTAAAGTTCATGCTAGCACTCATACTTAGACCCCTAAACAACACTTTAACATGCTCAAGAAGTTTCATATGCCTTAAAGAAGAAACATTGAGGAACTTTCTAGCCCTCATACCTTTGCTTTTTAGAACGCACCATTTTTGCCATTGCTCATGTGAGCTAAATTGTACATCCGGGAAGCTAGGATCATGCATAGCATTCCCTTGATTCTCGGGTTGTTCATTAGCATCAAGCATTTCAATATCCTCCTCTTGTGCTCTACTACTCTTTCCTTGAGTGGAGGTTCTTGCCCTCTTTGATTTCCTTAGTGTAGGTGCCATTTTCTACAAATAACTAGTATTAAAACACTTCATTTGTAAACGCAAGTGGATAGCATAAGTGTTATAATACTAAGCTTTAAACACAAATCCAAGTATAGTGACCATAGTAAAACATTGGCATGCTATCTTTAAGCACAAATGGATGTTATAAGCATAGCAAAATGTTAATTAGGTGAGCAACATATACTTGAATCATGAATTTGGCTACTGCCTAAGGTACTAATGCTAAATTATCATAATAAGACCATAAGTTCATAGTATAAGGTATGAATTCAAGCATCATACTATCACTTAAACAAAAGCTCTTAGCATAAAGTAAAGACGAGCATCCAAATTAGCAAATAAACATCCAAATCAAAGTAATCATCCTAATTAATCACTAGAATTCACTCTATAGCATGTAAGAATCACTAGAAATCCAAATTAAACAAGTTTTACAATCAAAATCAAGAACCCCCAAATTGGAGTTAGGGTTTCTTTATGTTGGATTTCTGAAAAATATAGAGAGATTTAAGTAACTAAAGTAGAAATAACTTACTTGATCATGATTAGTAGTTGCCTTTGATGAACTATAGGAACAAATTTTGCAAGAATAGACTAAGAATTGAGGGTTTTGAGAAAATTTCAGCTTTTAGATTGAAGAACACGGGTATAAGGTAGTAAGCAAAAGGGTAGCAAATGGGTTTTATAGAAGAAAATAGAGTAAAACACGAAACAGACAATTTACCCGATCGGGTAGACATAGATCCGATCGGGTAAACCTGTTGATCCGGTTTTTGTTTCTATTTTCTTTGCCACTTGCTCTTACCTTTTGGCTATGTCCTTGCACATACTTACTAACCTTAGTGATCTTGAAAACTTGTGCCAAGGATAGCTTCGTCTTGTCTCAATAGGTCCTCCGATTCTAAGTACGAAAATCTATTGACGAAATATGCATAATAACAAGTAAAACGAAGAAAATGTTCCTAACTATTACAACATAAAATCCAAAAATAGAGTCCAAATAAAATAGTCCAAAATAAAAATCATTGTCTAATAAGTAAAAGAAAAAGAATGCATAAAGAAAAAAGAAAAGAAAAAGACGGGTTGCCTCCCGACAAGCGCATTTTGAGTCATGCTAGACTTTGTTGTTCTATCCCCCCTTAAGCCTTATGAGGGGATTTTAGCTCCTAGTAGCTGGATTCGTCCTTGAGTTTCCACGTTTACCTTTTTGCCAACACCCATGGCAATCTTGTCATTGCTCCGCAGCTTTGAAAGCCTCGAGGTCGCCATCCCCAACGCTCAACACATCCCCCTTTTTGTCAAAGGTGGCACTCGATCCACCTATTTCAAATGTGATCCTTTCTCCTTTCACATGAATACATGCTCCAACCGTGTTTAGGAAGGGTCTCCCAAATATGATATGGTCATCCCTTTCTCCTTTTGAAAATATTACATAAAAATCGACGGGGACGAGGAAGTACCCAATCCGTATTGGGACATCTTCCACAATTCCTGCCGGAGCATGCATAGATCCATCGGCAAGTTGGAGGCTAGTACTAGTAAATTTCATTTGTATGGGGCAATGTTCATGATAGACATCAAAAGGCATGACGCTAATTGAAGCTCCTAAGTCACACAATGCACCTCTTACCTTATGAAGACACATGGTGAAAGAAATGTTGAAACAACCTGGATCTTTAAGTTTGGAGGGAATGAGGATCTTCCCTTCTTCAAGGTTAGGTTCCTTGTGATTATCCTTGGTTGATTCTTTTTCCTTAGATATCTTGCCAATCCTAGCTTCTATCTTTGAAAAAGCTTCGTTTGTTGCCAAAGTTGCCTCTTCAATCATTTCTTCCAATTTCCCTTGTGCTTTTATCATTGACATGATCAAAGCTTCGAGACGAGATGTCTCCTCATGTGTAGGGGTTTTGGTTGGTTTGGATAACGTTGGATTGTTGCTAAGTTCATGGGGTAACCTATAAATTGTCTCCTTACTCTTCCCATTCCCAAGAGGGTGATTACAAGGTTTGTCACTAATCATGTCAATTGTGACAATTGATGGCACGTCTCTCCCTTGGGTATTATAACTAGAACTCGACGGGGTCAACTCCTCCACTCTCTTTTGGAGAGATAAAATGGCTGACTTGAGCGAGTTTAGGCTAGAAAGAAAGTAAGAGCTCATGTTATGTTGGGTTTGGGTTATCTCCCTTAACTTGACATCTATTAGACCACTTTGAAAAGGTGGGTATTGTGGCGTATGAGTAAGTTGGGTTTGATGAATTTGTGGGTGAAAGGGGTTTAAGGTTGTGAGTTTGTTCCCACATCGTTGAGGTATATGCCCTATCCCACCACAAAGTTCGCATGGTGTTGTAATTGAGGTAAATGGGTTGAAAGATTTTGGGCGAAATAAGGTACTTTTTGGCGTGGTTTCATTGGATTGACTGGGAAAAGCTAAGGAAGTTGTAGTGTCAACTTCATTTGAAGTCTCCACTCGACTCTTCTTTCGCTCTCCCCCATTGGATTGTGAACCTTCCCCTCTTTCATTTTGTGATTTACTGGATAGGCTTGATAAATTGGTTCTAAACCTACGATGAAAAGCGACGACAATCTCTTCCCACTACATAGGTCTTGTGGCTTCTTTTAAGCGACGGGTGAACCACCATTTGGCTTCTCCCTTTAGTGATAAAGGAAAAAGTGTTTCTCTAATTTCATTTTGGGTGATCCCCTCCCTCACTATGTTTTGACAAAACTCATTAAAGGTTTAAAGATGATGAGACGGGTTTTCGTTTGGTTTTCCTCTAAATTGGTTACCCTCGATGAGAGCAATCAAAGTCAAATGGACCCTTAGGATCCCACTGGCGAGCTCAAAAACCCGGTACCTTGGATCTTCTCTAATTAGCACCATTTTATCAACCTACAAGAAAATTAACACAAAAGAGAAAGTTAGAAATGAATTAGGTACGGTTGCACCTAAAAATGGTAGAAATAAAAACCAGTAATTCATAAATAAACAAAACCGTGCTCCCCGGCAACGGCGCCAAAATTTGGTCGGTTCTGTCGCGGTCCCGAAACAAAAATAATTTACCCGGACTAGGCTAACAACATAAGGAATGTAATTAGGGAAGTAGGGTGTCGATCCTCAGGGAGTACGTGTTACTTATGAATTGTTATGGATTGGTTTTCATTTAAAATCGAGCCACTTGAGTTGTTTGTCTAAACTATTAACATAAAATAAAAATGACAAGAATATAAATGACGATATGTAAGAACAAATATGTAAATTGCAAAGTAAAAACACCCAAAACAGAAGACATACCCGATCGGGTTGTCACGTACCCGATCGGGGAAATCCTCTAATCTGGATATTAACAACTAAATTCTATCTAGGACGATATTTAAATGACAATATTAAAAGTCTAACTAACTAAACTAGTAAACAAAATAATAATAATCATGTAAACTATCTAGGTACGGAAATAAAGAGACGATAAAATAAACTATCTAATAATATAAATAAAACGACGATAAAATAAATTATTTAAAACGATAAAGTAAACTAACTAATCAAGTTGATATGGTGAAAGAGAAATACATGTAAAACTAGTTAAAAGTTTCATAGATACCAATATTAGAATTACTATGATTGTCTAGGCCTTGTAGCGGTATATTCCTTTCGGATTCGTACCGACCTTTTAGTGGATCCTAACGTCCTTTCAGCATGGTTAAGTCACTAAACCCCTATTGATAGTCCTAATTCCTATCCCAACTCTCGTCATAAAGATAGAAATGACTAATACAAACAATTGCTTATGGCCACTAAACAAAGTTATAGAATTTGACACGACCAAAGGAAGAAACAATTAGCTGGTTCGATTGGTAACTACTCTTCTTATAATTCGTTTAACTCGTAAATCATTTCAAATATTACAACTCTATTTATTTTATTTACACAATGATAATATTACAATATTAGAATTAATCTAATCTATGTGATTATGTGATTAAGTAAATTAGCAAGAAAAAGATGTAAGAAATTAAACTATGAAATACAAATACTAAAGTGATTATGGTGATTATGTTAACAATGATTCTAATGATATTTTTAAGGATTATATGATTAGGTATATTATAAGGTGACATGCTAAATAATACTTTGGTTTTAACTAAATTGATGTTAGTTTGATTTCCTACTAACAACAATATTATGAAAATGATACTAGTGAGATTATAATTCATGGTGGTTAAAATTGCATAAGTAAATAAGATTAGAGAATTACCGATAAGGAAAATGAGTATATAAGAATGAAAGTAAGAACAAATATCCAACCAAATAACAAAAACTAAGTAAACACTAGGGAAATGCTAAGAAATAAGCTATAAAAACTTGTAAGAAAGTATGCTAAAAGATATGTAAATATGATAATAGATTATTGGAAAAGTTGATGATAAAAAGATTATTGTTGGATGCCTATTGTGTGTGATGATCATTGGCTTTTATAAGGCTGCATGGCTGCTGATCCTCTTGCAAATTCGTACCCTAGTCAATGCATTAAACAACCCATTTAAGCTCGTTTTGAAGAAGAGCCAAGTAACGTCTTCTTGCAGGAATACCCGATCGGGTAACAGGCAATCTGATCCGGTTTTCTTGTAAGTCGGATTTTCCGTCTTTTCATCTTAGGCACGGAATCCTATGCCTTAGTCTTTGGTCAATGCACAACGGAATTGGGCTTGGGCTGATCTCCTCTTGACTTGGGTTGAATTTTCCTTTTAAAGCTTAAAGCCAAAAATCTAAATTGAGTCCATTCGAGGAAAGATGTAGCGGAATCGTAATCAAATCGTGAATTCGCCATCATCAATTCCTTGAAAAGTCGTATCCTAGTGTCTTTGCTCCATAAAGTAGGAAAATATAGCAAAACCGCTTCATTTCCTATAAAATGAGTCAAAACACGCAAAACAACTAGAATAGCAGTATTAGCTCGTTAATCACTTAACAAAGTGCATAAATCGTATAGAAATCGAGCTAAAACGGGGGATAAATCAATACAAAATATCACTTATCAGGGACCGGCCGCCGGCTACCCGGATGGCACTACAGCAACAATCAAAACACCAAAAATACAGGGATGTCCCTGCCGGTGGGTGTGACCGGCCGCCGGCTACCCGGCTGGGAACACACGTCAAATGTGAGGATAGAGAGATTTAAGTAACTAAAGTAGAAATAACTTACTTGATGATTATTAGTAGTTGCCCTTGATGAACTATAGGAACAAATTTTGCAAGAATAGACTAAGAATTGAGGGTTTTGAGAAAATTTCAGCTTTTAGATTGAAGAACACGGGTATAAGGTAGTAAGCAAAAGGGTAGCAAATGGGTTTTATAGAAGAAAATAGAGTAAAACACGAAACAAACCATTTACCCGATCGGGTAGACATGGATCCGATCGGGTAAACTTGTTGATCCGGTTTTTGTTTCTATTTTCTTTGCCACTTGCTCTTACCTTTTGGCTATGTCCTTGCACATACTTACTAACCTTAGTGATCTTGACAACTTGTGCCAAGGATAGCATCATCTTGGCCCAATAGGTCCTCCGATTCTAAGTACGAAAATATATTGACGAAATATGCATAATAACAAGTAAAACGAAGAAAGTGTTCCTAGCTATTACAACATAAAATCCAAAAATATAGAGTCCAAATAAAATAGTCGAAAAATAAAAATCATTGTCTAATAAGTAAAAGAAAAAGAATGCATAAAGAAAAAGAAAAAGAAAAAGACGGGTTGCCTCCCGTCAAGCGCATTTTGAGTCATGCTAGACATTGTTGTTCCATCCCCCCTTAAGCCTTATGAGGGGATTTTAGCTCCTAGTAGCTGGATTCGTCCTTGAGTTTCCACGTTTACCTTTTTGCCAACACCCATGGCAATCTTGTCATTCCTCCGCAGCTTTGAAAGCCTCGAGGTCGCCATCCTCAACGCTCTACACATCCCCCTTTTTGTCAAAGGTGGCACTCGATCCACCTATTTCAAATGTGATCCTTTCTCCTTTCACATCTATACATGCTCCAACCGTGTTTAGGAAGGGTCTCCCTAATATGATATGGTCAACCCTTTCTCCTTTTGAAAATATTACATAAAAATCGACGGGGACGAGGAAGTACCCAATCCGTATTGGGACATCTTCCACAATTCCTGCCGGAGCATGCATAGATCCATCGGCAAGTTGGAGGCTAGTACTAGTGAATTTCATTTGTATGGGGCAATGTTCATGATAGACATCAAAAGGCATGACGCTAATTGAAGCTCCTAAGTCACACAATGCACCTCTAACCTTATGAAGACACATGGTGAAAGAAATGTTGAAACAGCCTGGATCTTTAAGTTTGGAGGGAATGAGGATCTTCCCTTCTTCAAGGTTAGGTTCCTTGTGATTATCTTTGGTTGATTCTTTTTCCTTAGATATCTTGCCAATCCTTGCTTCTATCTTTGAAAAAGCTTCGTTTGTTGCCAAAGTTGCCTCTTCAATCATTTCTTCCAATTTCCCTTGTGCTTTTATCATTGACATGATCAAAGCTTCGAGACGAGATGTCTCCTCATGTGTAGGGGTTTTGGTTGGTTTGGATAACGTTGGATTGTTGCTAAGTTCATGGGGTAACCTATAAATTGTCTCCTTCCTCTTTTTATTCCCAAGACGGTGATCACAAGGTTTGTCACTAATCATGTCAATTGTGACAATTGATGGCACGTCTCTGTCTTGGGTATTATAACTAGAACTCGACGGGGTCAACTCCTCCACTCTCTTTTGGAGAGATAAAATGGCTGACTTGAGCGAGTTTAGGCTAGAAAGGAAGTAAGAGCTCATGTTATGTTGGGTTTGGGTTATCTCCCTTAACTTGACATCTATTAGACCACTTTGAAAAGGTGGGTATTGTGGTGTATGAGTAAGTTGGGTTTGATGAATTTGTGGGTGAAAGGGGTTTAAGGTTGTGAGTTTGTTCCCACATCGTTGAGGTATATGCCCTATCCCACCACAAAGTTCGCATGGTGTTGTAATTGAGGTAAATGGGTTGAAAGCTTTTGGGCGAAATAAGGTACTTTTTGGGGTGGTTTCATTAGATTAACTGGGACAAGCTAAGGAAATTGTAGTGTCAACTTCATTTGAAGTCTCCACTCGACTCTTCTTTCGCTCTCCCCCATTGGATTGTGAACCTTCCCCTCTTTCATTTTGTGATTTACTGGATAGGCTTGATAAATTGGTTCTAAACCTACGGTGAAAAGCGACGACAATCTCTTCCCACTGCATAGGTCTTGTGGCTTCTTTTAAGCGACGGGTGAACCACCATTTGGCTTCTCCCTTTAGTGATAAAGGAAAAAGTGTTTCTTTAATTTCATTTTGGGTGATTCCCTCCCTCACTATGTTTTGACAAAACTCACAAAAGGTTTGAAGATGATGAGACGGGTTTTCGTTTGGTTTTCCTCTAAATTGGTTACCTTCGATGAGAGAAATCAAAGTCAAATGGACCCTTAGGATCCCACTGGCGAGCTCAAAAACCCGGTACCTTGGATCTTCTCTAGTTAGCACCATTTTATCAACCTACAAGAAAAACACAAAAGAGAAAGTTAGAAATGAATTAGGTACGGTTACACCTAAAAATGGTAGAAATAAAAACCAACAATTCATAAATAAACAAAAACGTGCTCCCCGGCAAGGGCGCCAAAATTTGGTCGGTTCCGTCGCGGTCCCGAAACAAAAATAATTTACCCGGACTAGGCTAACAACATAAGGAATGTAATTCGGGAAGTAGGGTGTCGATCCTCAGGGAGTACGTTTTACTTATGAATTGTTATGGATTGGTTTTCATTTAAAATCGAGCCACTTGAGTTGTTTGTCTAAACTATTAACATAAAATAAAAATGACAAGAATAAAAATGACGATATGTAAGAACAAATATGTAAATTGCAAAGTAAAAAAACCCAAAACAGAAGACATACCCGATCGGGTTGTCACGTACCCGATCGGGGAAATCCTCTGATCTGGATATTAACAACTAAATTCTATCTAGGACGATATTTAAATGACAATATTAAAAGTCTAACTAACTAAACTAGTAAACAAAATAATAATAATCATGTAAACTATCTAGGTACGGAAATAAAGAGACGATAAAATAAACTATCTAATAATAGAAATAAAACGACGATTAAATAAATTATTTAAAACGATAAAGTAAACTAACTAATCAAGTTGATATGGTGAAAGAGAAATACATGTAAAACTAGTTAAAAGTTTCATAGATACCAATATTAGAATTACTATGATTGTCTAGGCCTTGTAGCGGTATATTCCTTTCGGATTCGTACCGACCTTTTAGTGGATCCTAACGTCCTTTCAGCATGGTTAAGTCACTAAACCCCTATTGATAGTCCTAATTCCTATCCCAACTCTCGTCATAAAGATAGAAATGACTAATACAAACAATTGCTTAAGGCCACTAAACAAAGTTATAGATTTTGACACGGCCAAAGGAAGAAACAATTAGATGGTTCGATTGGTAACTACTCTTATTATAATTCGTTTAACTCGTAAATCATTTCAAATATTACAACTCTATTTATTTCATTTACACAATGATAATATTAGAATATTAGATTTAATCTAATCTATGTGATTATGTGATTAAGTAGATTAGTAAGAAAAAGATGTAAGAAATTAAACTATGAAATACAAATACTAAAGTGATTATGGTGATTATGTCAACAATGATTCTAATGATATTTTTAAGGATTATATGATTAGGTAAATTATAAGGTGACATGCTAAACAATACTTTGGTTTTAACTAAATTAATTTTATGTTGATTTCCTACTAACAACAATATTATGAAAATGATACTAGTGAGATTATAGTTCATGGTGATTAAAATTGCATAAGTAAATAAGATTAGAGAATTACCGATAAGGAATGTGAGTATATAAGAATGAAAGTAAGAACAAATATCCAATTAAATAACAAAAACTAAGTAAACACTAGGGAAATGCTAAGAAATAAGCTATAAAAACTTGTAAGAAAGAATGCTAAAAGATATGTAAATATGATAATAGATTTATTGGAAAAGTTGATGATAAAAAGATGATATCTATTGTGTGTGATGATCATTAGCTTTTATAAGGCAGCATGGCTGCTGATCCTCTTGCAAATTCGTACCCTAGTCAATGCATTAAACCACCCATTTAAGCTCGGATTGAAGAAGAGCCAAGTAACGTCTTCTTGCAGGAATACCCGATCGGGTAACAGGTAATCCGATCGGGTTTTTGTGTAAGTCGGATTTTCCGTCTTCTCATCTTAGGCACGGAATCCTATGCCTTAGTCTTTGGTCAATGCACTACGGAATTGGGCTTGGGCTGATCTCCTCTTGACTTGGGTTGAGTTTTCTTTTAAAGTTCAAAGCCAAAAATCTAAATTGAGTCCATTCGAGGAGGAGAATTGTAATCAAATCGTGAACTGGCTATCATCAATTCCTTGAAAACTCGTATCCTAGTGTCTTTGCTCCATAAAGTAGGAAAATATAGCAAAACCGCTTCATTTCCTATAAAATGAGTCAAAACACGCAAAACAACTAGAATAGCAGTATTAGCTCGTTAATCACTTAACAAAGTGCATAAATCGTATAGAAATCGAGCTAAAACGGGGGATAAATCAATACAAAATATCACTTATCAGGGACCGGCCGCCGGCTACCCGGATGGCACTACAGCAACAATCAAAACACCAAAAATACAGGGATGTCCCTGGCGGTGGGTATGACCGGCCGCCGGCTACCCGGCTGGGAACACATGTCAAATGTGAGGATAGAAGAAAAGATGGGGGTGTCCCAGCCAGTCGGCTGACCGGGGAATTACACAATACGAAGAATTCTCGAATTATCCAATTCATGTCAGCCGCATTCCCAGCCAATCGGCTGACCGGCGGCCGGTCGGCCGGCTGGGACTACAAACACACGAAATTCATTAACAATCACCAACCAACACAAATTCCATGGATTCTCATCCAATTCCAACCATATTTACTAACATCAAACCACATTAAATGTATAAAAATCGTCACTAAACATTGGGTAAACATCAATTAAAGCATTAAAACACGTATTGATATCGAGTAACCATTCCCTGTTACCTTTGTGCGTCTTCAATCGTCTTCCTCCACGAGATAGTAATCCTTGTCGGGGTCTTGAAGGTCTCCACCTACACAAGGGCACAAAAGATGAATACAATTCACCTTTGAGAAAGACGGAAAAATTGAAAATGAGAAAGACGGTTACTTTATTACCACACAAGGTAGAGGAGGATAAGAGAGGAAGATTTTGATGAAAATCAATAGATTTGAGTGAGGAATGGATGAGTTGTGTGAAGCTTGAGTTGATAAAAAATGGTGGTTAGGGTTTTGGTGGTTTGTGTGAGGGTGAAGAGGGTGAGTGGAAAAATAGGTAGTGTGGGGTTATATAGGGTGAGTGGAAAAATGGGGGAAAAAGGCCCAAAATGTGGCTTAAGGCGTAACCCACACGGAATTCCGAGTAGAGTCCGAATACGGACTCGGATTTGCTAATTTAGACACGGAAAACTAAGTTCTAATCTAAATCTAAAATTACGCTAATTAATAGTAATATAATATTATTAAAATTAAATAGGGTACATTTGCGGGTGTTACAATCACCCCATCTTTTAAAACGTTTCGCCCCCGAAACTGGAGAGTAGAAAACAAAAGTATCAAAGACAAGAATCGGTTTTCAAAATTAACTGGAAAGCTTTTACAAGGGAAACATTTATGAAACGAGGCTCTTCTCGAAAACGGTTTAAGGAGATTTTTCATAAGTGCTAAACTTAATTTATGGATCACAAGAGTGCCCGTCGCGAACAAGAACTCTAGTTATCCAAATCAAAGCAACGTCGAAATAGTAAAATCGAAAATCAAACAAGCGTTATTAAGGGCAGGACTAGTCATCAGACGTCTCCAATAACGAGTCCAAACATACAACCAAACGCAAAACTCAAATATAAAACCGAAAGATATCTATTTTCTCCAAAAAGAGGGTACACAATCCATCTTTAGACTTCTTTGAAAAGTTAAATTAGAAATATAATATGGAAAGTTGAAGGTTTTCTCAGAGATAAAATCAAAATAAGAAGACATTACACGTACATAGAGCGACTCGAACATCAAACTCACAAATCACGATACTAAGAGGTACGTCCAACGAGCAAAATGGACCAAAAAGGGGAAGGATTGAAGAGTAGCAACCTGAGCAAGGGTCAACTCGAGGGAAAAGGGAGGGATGAACTCCAAACCTATCTCTCATACATGATAATTCAGAGGTCGCTCGTAACTTGACTTCACCAACTTCACGAATAAACTAGTCCTCAAGAGAATGTAATTGACCCAAGTTACACCTCAACATTTTCAATCATTAGATTCCTACTAAAATCCTTCATAACCACGAGACCTCAAGTCACCAACCTAACCATTCAAACCTAATTAGCATCGACTAAGGTTCATAGCTTGTAATCTGCAGGGGAGGTCCTTTAACGTACTATTGTATCCTTAGATTCATCATACTCTATCTGAAACCACTAACCAAAGAAATCCCATCTTAGGGGACCACCTATACTAACAACCACAAGGTGAACAGTCTTTCTCTAGATGAATTTTATTCATCTTTTATGATCTATTTGTAGGTGGTGACCTCCAAGGTCCCGACAAAGACTATTTCCTAATTGAAGAGGAGCTTGACGAGTAGTGAAGACGCTTAAAGGTAACGGTGAAGGGTTACTCGGTATCATTTACGTGTTTTACATGCTTTATATGCTAGAAATCGTATTTAGAATACGATTAGGAAGCCTAGAATTCATGTTATGGATGATGATTGTTGTTATTTGATGAATGTTGATGAAGTATATTGATTTTTGATAATTATTAGAAGTATATATGAGAATTGAAATGAATTGGATAAGTAAAGGAAGCTCACGGGTGAAGAGGTACTCCCAGCCGGGTGACCGGCCGCCGGTCTGCCCACCGGCTGGGAACACATCAGTAACAATTTTGGAAATTTTGGAATTTGTGTGAAGAGGTGCTCCTGGCCGGTGTACCGGCCGCCGGTCGGTGTACCGGCCGCCGGTCACTGTACCGGCCTGGAACACACTGCTCTGTTTTCTATGATTTTTTGATTTTGCCTTGTTGCGCGAGCCGGGGTACCGGCCGCCGGTCCCCTGACCGGCCGGCACTACGGCTGTATGTTTTTCCTACGATTTCTAAAACTCGTAATATATAATAGTTCGCATGATTCGTTTATCGTATAATTTTACGTAGTGACATATAATATTCATGTTTTGGATATATGATATTTCATTCGCTTGTATCACATGTTTTGTGACGGTTTTTGCTATGTCCCACTTTGAGTCGGTTTTTACAAATGATACGGTTTGAGCACTATTTTGTCTTGTGCTTTGTACTCTCATTTCCTTGGCTACCTTCCCGTTCTTAAGGCTGGAATGTCGGAACGGAGAGGTATCCTACTGCTTAAATGCATGTGTTAGTGGGCATACGACGACGTTGTTGGGAGTTGAACGCATTGCGTTGATCGACCCGGCCGTCAAATGTTGTGTACTTGCGAGGTGTTGTTATTTGCATGTAGCGTACCGCTTGTTATGTGGCTTGAGCTCTTTTCCGCCTCTTTCGTGAATTGATCTACCGAATTTGGGGTACTCGGCGTTTTCTTTGTAAGACCGAGTCTTGGATGCGAAACGTTTATCGCATGTCGAATCGGAAAATGGTTTATTCCGAGATTCTTGCCAGATTTAGACTAGGACCGGATCTTTATTATCGTCGTGCTACCAGGAGGAAATTAGTCTACATATACGAAATGTAGCATCGTGTATGCGTTCAGGGAAATGCTTTATCCCGTGGATGCCTTTTACTCATACTTGCCATGTACACGGTGCTAGTGCGTTTCATTTACCGTGAGAGATGTCGTCTTTGTGTCGTCGTCTTTGAATGCGTGATTTCATGATCTTGTTCATGGTCATTGCATGATTGGACACCGTCATGTCTTGGTTCGTG